>JANBOT010000311.1:0-10035 GCA_027575385.1 Coemansia sp. RSA 2399 | reverse complement strand
CGGAACCGCGACCGGGACAGCACAAGAACCAGCAGCAAGTCCCGCAACGAGCGCAACAGAGATAGCAGCCGCCAAAAGCGAGACTCGAGCAGGAGTGCGCGCGATAGGAGTATTGCTGCCCAGAGAAGGTCTGAGCGCCAACGCGAGAGGAGCCGTGAGCCGCGCGATAGAGACGGGCGAGAAAGCAAGTCGTCCCGTGCGCGTGATGTGAGCCGCAGTGACGAACGACTTGATAAGCGTTCGCATAAGCGCCGGCGCTCGCCATCGAAGGAGCAGGATACGAGCTCCAAAGCTGCCTCAAGGCGCCGGCGCTGACAATGTATCGAGGGATAAACGGCCTTTGCCTGTTGGCAAGGCAGTGTGGCGGTGGCCTCGATTTGCTTGTTTTTAAAGTTTGTGTAGCTTGACAAAAACCTTGTATGGCAAGCCATTTTACCAATCCATCTTGTTCGTGCGGGCTTATTCGGCCTTTATTGTTTGTTTCTTGAGAAGATGCGACAACCGCGCCATTGCGTTGTGGAAAGATCCTTAAGAAATCGCATTGCCTCGAGCTACTGCCACAGTAACTAAAAAAAAAGTAATTTGTGTCCGACTGATGGATGGAGGTTTTGTCGCTGCAATCCGTCCAAGCAAGAAATTCAGCCAACACAGAAAAGGTGATCAGTCGTTCTTTTCAGCTATGTAACGTCGTCTCTGTTGATGACGACTAAAACTATCGCAAATACATTTGAATGTGCCTACATTTTGCCCACTGCTGTTGTCCGCAGCAACAACAACGTTTTTCGGGATTTTTGGATTGTTTTCGTTTTTCATATTAACGCTGTTAGAGGCGTTTGCTTGTTTCAAAACGTTGGTTTAATATTTTACTTTGCAATATGAAGGCTTTATACAATGCGCCGTGCAGAAAATTCAGCGAGGAGGTTAGGCTACTGTGCGGTTTCTGTAAAGAGGTGGTGTAAATATTGCCCAGCACTACTGCTTATTTTGTATTTGGCTAAATTACGGCGAGGAATGGCTCGGTTATGTTTGTATTTGTTTCTAAACACGTTGGCACTTTGTCAGACACCGCGTGAAATTACTGCAAGCACGAGCCATGCCCGTAACTAAAAACACCAACAAATGAAAAGCGTTGTTTTTGTATTGTGTGTTGGCGCGTTCCCGTATTTGTTATCCTAGGCAACCTTTTGTTGCGGGAGACAAGGTTACTTTTATATGACTACTGCTCAACCTGAAATGTAAACAAAGCAGGCCACAGCTTTCTTTAGATCGCAGCTAATTATAGCGTAGGAGTCGAGTTGCGTTTAATGTGTCTCATATTTGTGTTTTTGTTTTCCAAGTGGTGGCACTCGGTCCATTGTTGATTGTCTTTGCCACAGCCAAATATGGATTTCTATTTTCCACGGATTTCAGCGTTAGCCACAGATGATAATCAATAGGATATTTGGTTGTGCATAGATGTGAAACAATACAAACAAACAAACAAACAGCCATTATACCAGGCGCGTTGCTTTACTGCACAAGCCGATCGCTTGCGTGTTTAAATACCAGATACCTCGGACCAAGACCCGCCTCTCCAAAGTACACGCAGCACTATCCTTTACACTTGCAAGCCAAGACTACACTTGTATAACTTCATTTTACCATCATCCACATCTTCCTGCCTAGATTCGTCACGCGCAACATTATTGATTAAAAAACACACGAGCTACTCGTCATACTAAGCCGACTCTTTGCTACATACAAGTGATAAGTTGATAATGTCGTCCGACGTTGCGGCCACAATACTCTTTGGCGATCTTCGGTGCTCATACGAAAAGCAACAAACGCGTGTAGAGCGGCTACGGGCCATTGTCGGCAACCTAGAAGCCCAGTTCCTAGGATCTGTCCGCGAGCGCGCAACCAGACCAAACAGCAGTGTTTCGGAGGAAGAAAGGAAAGATCACGGTGACCTGCGGCGGCTGCTCAACCGTGCCCACCTTCAACTGTCCGACGAGGTGAAGCTGCTGCAATGGCTTCGGCGCCGTCACAACATGACCGTCATCGGTCGAAAGGGTCAGACCCGTTTCCTCGTGTACTAATGACGATTCTGATCCGATCAACGCTAGATTAATTTAATTTTTTTTACTTATTTTTCGCACTACAAAAATTCAGGAATTATTTTTTGAACCCGATCAACCCTTCTCTGCTTTGCGACTGTTACTAGTTTGTTTGTTTGTTCTTATCTACCGTAGCGTGAAGTAAATAAAACCTTCACCCCTGTTTTTTTTTTACCGGACCCAAGATTAGAATTGAACAAACAGAAATGGAAGCGCGTGTTCAATGTGCCGAGCGCACACTGTCGCTTCTGACTAGCACATACTTGGCGAATGCCGAATCAGTGAAGGCCAACGCAGGAACTGTGGTTGACACGGTGCTCTCGCAGAACCTGTTCGGATACAGCGGCGCATCGGGAGTCAGGGTAGAGACAGCGAAGCGGTATGAGGTGGCTATACAGAAGTGGATATCGCGGATCAACTCGCTCGCCGCCGGGAAGACGCCCGATATGCGCGTGGTCGGTGTCATTTTGATGAAGCAGACAGCGCTCCAGGGGCCTGCAATCCTGGTTGACAATATAGCCAAGTGGACCACAACAGTTGTCGGGCTGCTGAGCAAGAGCGATATGGCCTCTGTCTCTGCGGCAGCGCTGCAAACGGTCCTGGTATTCATGGATGTTGTGCGCGAGGTGCCAATCATGCGCCGCGAGATCGCCAGCTCACAGGTGCCGCGCATCAACCAGGCGGTGCTGGCGCTGGCTGAAACGAACGCCGAGCTTGCCGGAGTTGCAATCGAGACGCTGATGTACTCGGCGTACTGGTTCCCCACACTGTTCCGCCCGTCAGTCACCAAGACGGAGGCGCTGTGTCTGCGGATACTCGGGGATCCTGCAGCAAAAGTAAGTGGGGGAGTGTACAAGCACGCGGCTGATTGTATGGCAGCGCTCTGCGCGGTTGGTGGCAAAATTGCCGTAGAGGACCGGTGGTTCCAGGTCATGCAGACGACCCTGGCCACCATCCAAGGCTGCATCGACCACATATTGTGCGTGGAGATGTCGGCGAGAGAGGCCAGCGCCGGCCAGGCATTCGATCTGCCTGAGCTCAGCGGCGACTTTATTGTTGGGATGCCGCAAGCGGCTGACCGTATCGCACGAATGACTGATCTTCTGATAGCGCTACTTACGCGGCCAGTGGATGCGGATGTGCCGATCCCCGCTGACGGCGTTGTTAGGATAGCGTCAAGGCTTGCGCTGGTACCAATGCTCGCAGAAAACAGCAAGACTCCCCGCGCAGAGTACGGGGTTGTGCCGATTCTTGCGCCGCAGCTGCACCGAGAAGCGATCCGGATGGTGGCAGCGCTGGTTTTCTCGCTGGGCTGCAACATGCACCCGTTCCTGGGACATGTGGCGCGAACTATTGGCACTATCAGCACGACTAGCGTGGCAAGCCCGACAACCACAGTTGCGCTTTATTCGCTCATCCGGCTCTGTGTGGAGCGGTACGGATACGGGTTTGTTATGTGCCTGCCGCGTGAGGTCCTCTTGGCGATTATCGGAGACACGCAGGCACAATCGCCAAGGACAGTGAAGGTGGCAGCGGATTCCACTGCTGGGCTCTCGGCGCCTATGAAACGGAGCTCGGGCAGATCGCAGAAGCACACGGCGCAGATGGCGGACGAGCAGTTGGGCAGAGGACATTTGCATGTGCAGTATACGGACGTGGTGCATGCGGCTCTCAATGCTGTGCTTGCGGTTCTGGACCGCACGCCGACAGTACTTGGCACCGAGCTGCGTACGCAGTTGGATAGTCGGATCCTGACGCTCCTGCTGCTCGAGATGGTCGGCGGCACCGACCAGCCGCATGCGAGCCGCCAGTCGGACGCGCCATACAGGACCCTTCTGTGCAAATGTCTGCGGGCGTCGATTCTGTCGCCTGACCCATGGCAGAAGGCCATTGTACCACACGCGCTCGCTGTTTTCACTGCGGGGCTCGAGGACATATCCGGGGAGGTGCGCGCTGTTTGTGCGGACGCCCTGTCGGCTATTGAGCCTATAGTCCACGCACGGCTACCTGCACAGCTTCGTGCACCCGACACTGATGAGAACGTGGAGGCCGAGAGCCAAGTGCCTCGGCTTATGCTTGGGGTAGAGGCCGGGCTCAGCGATGCTCTTGCTGATGCGCATCTTGACAGCCCGCTGACGGCGCGTGGGAGAAGCGTCATGACTACGTTTGAGACAGAGAAAGAGGCGACCGATGTAGACGGCGCTAATAAGCGGCACAAGCCCAGCGATTATGAAGCGGCTGTTAGTGTGAGGAATGATGACAAGCCGGTTTACCGAGACAAGCCGTCACGCCAGAACAACACCATCATCGACAAAGATGGCACACCGTTGCCAGAGAATCGGCCGAAACCACAGACTGTCGACGATACGGTGAACTGCCAGACAACCGAAGCCGAACATTCCGTATTCACTTCTCAGAGTAGCAGCCCGTTTGCACACACATCCCCCGTCGCTGAAACCAGTAGTTCGGACGCAAAGTATGTCGCCCCAGTCGATGGAAGCAACGACAACGACGAGGATGATGATATTCCCGATATCGTTATGGAGGGATCCGACTCTGAAAACGACGATGTATAGCTGCCACTTAGACATTCAAAGCAGCTGATACGCGCTATTCTTTATAATAATAAAAAACTTTCCACCTCACAATCGTTGTATTGAACAAGTTCTGTTCCAGCCTGAAATCTAGCGGACTATTCGCCAAGAGCAACGTAAATCCAGAACGAGCTCTTGATGGCACGCCGTTGCCCTGCAGACTGGGAGCCGTCGGCATCAACGTCCATGTCGTCGACGTGGGAGCACGTCACGCAGAGCGGGATCTTCAAACTCGAGGAGATCTTCAGGGGCGTGATGTTGATCTGGATTGCCACGCGGTTGCCCTGGCGGTCGAGAATGCCGCGCGTGCCTGCCGACGCGTCGCTCTTATCGCTAGCTCCGTCGCTGTCATCGTCATCGTCGTAGTCCCAGAGCTCGGTGAACGGTGGCAGTGTGAATCTGGGAGACACCACGTCAATATGCGCATAACCAGGAGATGACGGCGCCTCCACAGTGACATTCATCTCGGTGTATAGCGGATTCGAAAAGCGGAGCGCCAAAGGAACCGTTTCGCCCGGATTAAACGGGCCGCACGGCAGAACAACGGATTTTCTTCCAGAGCTGCGGCGACTGCCAGCCGGCACCATTTGCAAAGTCAGCGTGGTCGGCACTGTGATTGTGGGCAAAAAGTTTGTGGCCATCAGCTGGATCTTGAAGCGTGTTGCTTGCGCTTTGCTCTCGGGCTTGATTAGGATGTGGTGACACTGCCTGCACCGCCGCGCAACCTTCATATGCAGCCGGACGCGCTGTGGCTCTTTGACGAGCGGGTTTGCATAGTACGGCACATCGTCAGCATTGGCCAAGGACATGAGCCGGTCCAAGTGGGCGCTGTCTTCTCCATTGGCATAGCGCGCGGCCGTATATTCGGGGATGCTTGCGCCTTCCACGGCTGATGCTGCCCGGCGGAGCGAATTCATTCCGTAGGAAGAAGCAGAAGCGCCAAACCTGTGCTTGAACGCTCCGCCTGCCACCGCAACAGAGCCATGCGCGTGCGCTGTCGTCGTGTTTGATGAAGACGATGGTGCCGTTGTTGTTGCTGTTGCTGAAGCGCGTTGTACAGTACGCCAGTGGTCCAGAAGATTGGTAAACTCCTTGTGACTGTCCCTTGACTCCTTCATACGCTCGATCTGCGCCGATATCCCGGTAGCCTTGTCAAACGTCCACCCGATCTCCACCGAGTTCCACTGGCACACGGAGCATGATAACACAAAGCATGCGCCATCATTCTGCCGCCTGTCGCCCTCAACTACAGACAGGACGTGCGTACACGTGGGGCATTGGAAACAGTTGCGCGCGCAGCAGTTCTTTTCGCCGCGCACACTGGCTGTTGGCACGTCAAAGAGGCAGTTTGGGCAGTGGTAGCCGGCAGGTTCCTCGATGACGCAGCGCGTGCACCGGAGCTCGCTGCAGTCGTCGCAGTAGTAAAGACATTCGAGTAGCGACGCGCGCAGCGGCAGCAGTCGGTCCATGTGTGTGGTGGAGCCTGGATCAAGCGGGGGCATTGTCTGCTCATCCGCATCGTCTACATCCTCGGACATGTCTGACTCGGAGTCGCTGCCTGCCCTCTGCTGCTGCTGCTGCTGCTGCTTCTTCTTCTTCTGTCTATGGTTCTCCTCGGCCGGTGCCTGGGCACACATTGAGCTGCTACAGGGGCAGTAGTATAGCACGGTTGCCTTTGCTGTGTTTCCTCCTCCTGTCCCCATGGCGGGTTCTGTAGATTTGAATGGAAGACGCTTGATTTAAGAAACGCAAAAGCAAAAGCAAAAGCTACAAATAGCACAAGCAAAACAAAAGCCCTTTTCTCAATTGAAACATCGCGAATGCAAGAAGCGAAAAGCAAGAAGCGAAAAGCGAAAAGCGAAAAACGCAATGATCTGCCGATTTTTTGGAGCTCTAATCAGACCAAGCGGCTGACCATCGAAGCAATGGCCAACGACGCCGTCAGCCCCGGACTCTCGATGCCAACGAGGTTGACAAAGCCCGGGAATCCGGCATCCGACTCTTCGGCAATAACAAAGTCGCGGAAGGCGCCGCCCTGGCCTTGGAGCTTTGGGCGGATCCCCGTGTACCCGGGGCTCAGATCTGCCACCCCGATCCCAGGCAAGAACTGGGCGATGGAGCGAGCCGCATCCTCTCGAAGCGCCGGATCCTCGGAGGTCGCGTAATCGGAGTTGGATGCTACCCACTGGAGGTCCGGTCCGAAGCGCATGGCTCCGCCCATGTCAATGGTCAGGTGTGTGCCCAGCGACGTGATGTCCTTGTCTGGAACCGGGTATATGAGCCGGCTCACGCGGAGCGACGAGCTGTGCGGGGTGTACATGTAGTACCTTCCCTTGGCAAAGTGCAGGCGGTACTGCGTATGCCACGGATGCGATTCTGGCACAAGCAGCCCGGCGATGCGGTCGGCCCAGAGCCCCGCCGCATTGACAACGGCGCCCGCCCGCAGCGCCATAAACGGCATATCTGGGTCGCTGGTGGCTACAAGCACGCGATAGCTGCCGCCCTCGTTGCCAATGGCAACAACCTGGGAGTTGGTAGCAAGGTCAGCACCGTTGTCGAGGAGGTCGCCATGCAGCGCCGCCATGAAGGCGTGCGAGTCAACAATCCCAGTCGTCGGGCTGACCAGCACGCGGCGTGCACGCACTTGCGGCTCGATGCGAAGCGCCTGGCTCTCACCGATGATCTCCGCTGGGACGTCCAAGCTCTTGCAGTGTGCCTCCAGCCTGTGCAAGTACTCGGCCTGCGCGTCCGTTTGAGCGACCACCCATTTGCCGACCGTCTTGTTCGGTACGTTGCGTTGTGCGCAGTACTCGTACAGCGCATGCTTGCCCTCGATGCACAGCTTTGTGCGCAGCGAGTCCTGTGGGTAGTAGATGCCTGCGTGGATCACTTCGCTGTTGCGGGAGCTCGTCTCCATCCCTAGCCGCTCGTTCTTTTCAACCACCAGCGTGCTGGTCCCCGCGCGCTGCGAGAGCTGCCGTCCAACCGCCAGCCCCACGACGCCGGCTCCTATAACCAGGTGGTCCACCTCCGCCATGTCCTCGTCGCTGATCGCCGCCAGCCGATCTTGCGCTTCGGCGCGGCTGATGGTGCGTGTGGCTGTGCTCGAGTGTCTGCATCCTGCCTTGGCTCCTGCTTGGCTGAGTGCGGCCGCCCGTCTAACTGCGTACCCTTGTGCCCGAAACATGTCCTAGGTTGTCTAGTTTAGTGTAATAAATAATGAATAGAGTAATCGGCTGTTCCGTTGAAGATAAGAAGAGCATTTCCATTTAAGGCCAAGCTAAGAAAATAACCCTTTCATTTCGCTTGTTCGCGCGAAAAAAAAACCCCCCTGGTATGTCACCTTTAATTGAACGGGGTGAGCTGGAAGAGAGAGTGCTACCCGTTTTTCTATTGCTGGATCTTTAGATGTAAACCGAGTATTGAGCATTGTAAAAATATTGATGGTTTGCAGAGTAAAATAATGTAGTTGTTTCCGCCCTTGGCAAGACGGAGAAAGACCCGCTTGTCAGATGGGCACAGCGATGGGCTGCTGGTCATCGTTCTCGGATACAGCACTTTGCAGGGCCTGTGCCAGATCAGCGATCAGATCATCGGCATCCTCAACGCCAACCGACAGGCGGATTAGGTTTTCAGTGATGCCCAGCTCGTGGCGCTCCTCGGGAGCTAGACCCGCATGCGTCATGCGCGCAGGCAGCTCCGCCAGGCTCTCAACGCCGCCAAGGCTCTCGGCAAGCGTGAACAGCCGCGTGCGCTGCAGGAACCGGTCAGCTGTGTTGGTGTCGCCCTTGATCCGGAACGAAACCATCCCACCGAACCCGCGCATCTGCCGCTTGGCGAGGTCGTGCTGCGGGTGCGACTGCAGCCCAGGGTATATCACACTGTCGACCAGCGCGGACTGCTCAAGGAACTCGGCCACAAGCTGCGCATTGAGTGCGTGCTGGCGCATCCGCAAGTGTAGGGTCTTGATCCCGCGCTGGGCCTGGTAGCAGTCGAACGGCGACGGCACCGCACCGATTGCGTTCTGGAGGAAGCGCACCTTGGATGCCAGCGCGTCATCGTTGGTTGCCGCCACACCCATCACCACGTCCGAGTGGCCGTTGATGTACTTTGTGGCCGAGTGCACCACAATGTCGGCGCCCAGATCAAGCGGGCTCTGGAAGTACGGCGACAGGAAAGTATTGTCCACCGCCACATACAGCCCGGCAGCGTGCGCGATCTCCGCAAGCGCCGCAATGTCCACCAGGCGCAGCGTCGGGTTTGTCGGCGTCTCGACCCACACTAGCCGCGTGTTGTCGCGCACATGGTCGCGTAGCCGGTCGACGTCGGCCAGATCCACAAACGTCGTCTCGATCCCTACGCTGTGTGCCACCTTGTTCAGGTACCGATGCGTGCCGCCATACACATCGTTTACGCTGATCACGTGTGACCCTGGCGCAAGCGTGTTGAGGATTGTCGCTGTGGTCGCCGACCCCGACGAGAACGCAAACCCGTGCTTGCCATTCTCCAGCGCTGCGATTGCCGTTTCTAGGTTTGCGCGGTTCGGGTTATCCGACCGCGAGTACTCGTAGACAAAGTCTCCCACTGCCTTCTGCTTGAACGTTGTCGACAGCGACAGCGGCGGGATCACTGCTCCTGTTGCTTGGTCTGGCTCTGCCCCCGCGTGAATAGCCAGCGTCCCGAACCCGTACTTTGTCGGTGCGACGGCGACGCCCTCGTCATCTCTGCCAAACTGTGTCTTTGTGTTTGCTGGCGACATGGCTTGTTTCGGTGGGCCTTCAGATACAAAAAAGGGGGGGTTTGTTGCAAGAGCTAAAGTGTATAGAACAAAAAAAGGGGGATGGTTCTGAGAACAAATGCTTTGTTGTGCGTGAGAAAGAAAAGAAAAGAATAAAGGTCTGGGCTGTTTGCATTTCTCGCGCTGAAGACGGGAATCCCCCAGCCGGCTTTTATAGCCCGGCGACGGGCCTACATCTGCAGGCGTTTGTGTCGGAAAATAAAGGCGCAATTCGTGTTACTCACTTTTTTTTATAGCTGCCTGGGAAAATCTAAGAACATTACTAATCATCGTCCGCTGGTCACATGAAGCCGCCGCATCTATCATCGTTGGGGTCGACACCCAGGTAAAGTGTGCTTTTATTTGCTCAATTTTACACGGTGGACAAATCGCAAGAATCTAGCAGAAACAGCCTTTTCTGCTATTTGTAAGCGTCGGGGTTCTGGGTCTTTCCTCCTCTTTTCTGTTACTGTTGTAGACCCAACGCTTGTATTTCATGCACACCCCACCTCGAAAGCACGCAATCATCCTAAGCGTCTATAGGATGAGGATGGGCAAGTGTTGTCTT
>JANBOT010000310.1:0-10045 GCA_027575385.1 Coemansia sp. RSA 2399 | reverse complement strand
AGGCCAACAGGAGCGGATATACCGGAACTCCCACGCAAAGAGTGGACAAGAAAGGACTTTTTTTTAAACCAAATGTGGAAAGAGCAGGCCTTAGCGGAAAGGAACCATGAGGGAAAAAAGGTCTGGTACTTTTCTTGCGGGTGACTGCTTTTGGCAGCGAAAATGATGTTTGCGGGATGCTGCGATTATTTGCTTCTGGGAAAACAGGAAGCAGATGCGCTTGATGTCCAACAACGACGAAGGTAACCCCCGAGCTTATTTCTCTCTCCTCCGCCTTGAGCTTTATCTATTTTTCTCCTCATATATTGCGGATAGTATTTATCTTTCTTGTTTTCTTTTTGCTTCCATCTACTACTGGCGAACGTTATATTGGACACGCACACAATTGATAAGCGGGGGGCAAACGTCAACGGTTTCTTGTATATATCCGGCACAGGTGGCGTCCGTTCAACTTTCAACTACACAGACGCATCCAGCTTTCGCCAGAGCATACCATGAGTGCATCGTCGCCTCTGGCCGCAACGGCGGTGCCTTCTTCGACCACGACCGCCGCCAGCAGGGGGCAAAGCAGCGTTCTGTTTACGTGGTTCGCTGGAAGCCTTGCGTCGTGCGGGGCTGTGACATTCACCAATCCATTCGAGGTACGTTGTTCAGTGTGTGTGTTTATTGCCTGTGTGGGGAGGGACGTGCAGCCAAAAATAGAAATGAAATCAGTTGCTCCTGACGTTCCTTAATGTATGCGCGGACAGGGGGGGGAGATATGCATTGTCTTTGGCAGCCGTTACTAATGAAAAAGAAGACCAGCATTGCTTGGAATGCGCTAGGTGGTGAAGACGCGGCTGCAGCTGCAAGGGGAGCTCGCACGGGCAACGCCAGGAATGGCCAAGCCGTACCACAACGTCGCGCAGGCGTTCTGGGTGATCGGGAAGAACGAGGGGCTGCGGGGGCTGCAAAAGGGGCTGGGGCCAGGGTACATGTACCAGATCATGCTGAATGGCACGCGGCTCGGCTTCTACGAGCCAACAAAGAGCCTTATGTACCAGACGTTTGCAGGCCGGGAATCGGGCGGCACGTCGGGAACGCAAATTCTTGGGCTGAACGTGGCAGCCGGCGGGCTCTGCGGGATGGCGGGGGCGGCGCTGGGGTCGCCGTTCTTCCTGGTCAAAACGCGGATGCAGTCGGCATCCAAGTTTGCGGCGGTCGGGTACCAGCACAACTACACGGGGGCGCTTGACGGGCTGCGCAAGATCTGGAGCGAGGGCAGGTTGCGCGGTCTGTACCGCGGCATGGACGCGGCAATGATGCGTGCGGGCGCGGGGTCGGCTGTCCAGCTAGCCACGTACGATCAGTGCAAGACGTACATTGCGCGCAATCTGGCACACCGCGGGCTCGACGGAACCAGCGTGATGACGCACTTCTTGGCAAGCATGGTGACTGGCTTCTTTGTGTGCACCGTCATGAACCCGTTCGATGTCGTCAGCACGCGCATGTACAACCAGAAGGCTACTGCGGCTGGCAGTGGCGGCGCCGGCGCGCTGTACAAGAACCCGTTGCAGTGCTTTTACAAGACCGTCACAACCGAGGGCTTCTTCTCGCTGTACAAGGGGTTCCTTGCGCACTACTTGCGGCTGGGTCCGCATACCATCCTGATGTTTGTCTTTGTCGAGCAGATCAAGGCGTTTGGTGCCAGGTACTCTAGCAAATAGAGATATAGATTTGTTTTGTCGAGCAGGCCACGGGCGTTTGGTGCCAAGTGCCCGAGCAAATAGAAATGTAGAATTGACTTTGTCTCGTCATTTCATGGAAAACACACACACACACACACCCGCTTGAGCCAGAAACAGGCGACTGAGCGAGGGGGCGGGCGGCGTCTGATTGTCCCCAGAGTTCTTGTTTCAAACGTTGCGCTGCGGCAATCAATTCCGGGTCAAAGGTCACGCGTGTGCCGAATCAAATATCGGTCACTGCCGCAAATGCCAGAGTAAATGCGGGTCAGGTGAGCAAGCCTTGGGTTTGATGAACACCACCGCTTTGATTGCAACCGTCAGGCTTCTGGCTTGCGCTTTGTGAAGCTCTGGGATATCTCCCTCCCCCATCCTCCCCCCCAAGCCAACCAAGGCATATCTTGCCTTTACCAGCGGAAAGGCCCAGAGAAGAAAAGCAACGAACCGCCTGCAAAGGATAGAAAAGGGGACTCATTTCCCCTGTCTGTCTGTATACCACGAGTGGATTGCGTTGCCAAAAAGGAAAAAGGCACGCATTCTCCGTGTATGCGTCACCCGCTTTCTGCGGGAAAAAAAAGGCGTTATAAAGAGGGCAGACGGATTCCTGCTGTCCTTTTCTTTCTTCCTTTGCTCACATTTATATTTTATCTCTTTATAGTGCTTTCCTGTATTCCACTCGTTCCGCTTTCTCACAAACCAACAATCACTTATTCGGCCAACCGCCTCTATATTTACACATTCGCAGC
Organism: Coemansia sp. RSA 2399; assembly: GCA_027575385.1. Classification (NCBI taxonomy): domain Eukaryota; kingdom Fungi; phylum Kickxellomycota; class Kickxellomycetes; order Kickxellales; family Kickxellaceae; genus Coemansia; species Coemansia sp. RSA 2399. Next base: position 7,575 of record JANBOT010000310.1, on the reverse strand, counting down.
AGAAGCAGCAGCAGCAGCAGCCGTTCTACAAGTATCTGACGTGTGCATCGCCATCAAGCCGCTTCTCTTTCTTCTTCTTCTCTTGAAAACATATCATCAACATATTTGTACTCTTTTTTCCCTTCTCTTGTAACAACTGCCAGTCTTCTTCCTCCGCACCCCGCACTCAAGCTTAAGATGCGCCTCGTCAGCACAATCACCATCGTTGTAGTGGCCACGCTTGCAACCGCGGCGTCGGGCAGCCCTGTGCGCAGCACCGTCGTCAGCACGGCGCCGCTTCTGTCCAGCTATGACTCGGAGAGCATCCAAGACAACTACATCGTTGTGCTCAAGGACTCTGCGTCTGGCCAGCAGGCGCTGCAGAACCACTTTACGTGGCTGACCAGCGACATCCAGGACGCCAACGCGCGCGCGCCAGCGTTCCAGGACGCCAACAGGGTCAACCATGTGTACAGGGACGCCCTCATCGGGTACGCGGGCAAGTTCGAGCCAGCGATCCTGGACCGCATCCGCCGGTCCGAGGACGTGGCCTACGTCGAGAAGGACTCGACCGTGTATGCGCTGGAGACGCAGCACAACGCGCCGTGGGGCCTTGCGCGCATCTCGCACCGCCAGCCGCTGGGCTTCGGCACCTTCAACAAGTACGTGCACGAGCCAAGCGGCGGCGAGGGCGTCACCGTGTATGTTGTGGACACGGGAATCAACATCGACCATGTGGACTTTGAGGGCCGCGCCACGTGGGGCAAGACTGTGCCGCTGAACGACGTCGACGAGGACCGCAACGGCCACGGCACGCACGTCGCCGGCACAATCGCCGGCAAGCGCTACGGTGTGTCCAAGAGTGCCCACGTTGTTGCCGTCAAGGTGCTCGGATCCAACGGCTCCGGATCCATGTCGGATGTCGTCATGGGCGTCGAGTTCACTGTTTCGGAGCACAAGAAGGCTGTGGCCGAGGCCCAGCGCTCCGGCAAGTCGCACCGCGGCAGCGTCGCCAACATGAGCCTGGGCGGCGGCCTGAGCCGTGCCCTGAACCTTGCCGTCGACGCTGCCGTCCGCTCGGGCGTGCACTATGCTGTGGCTGCTGGCAACGACAACCGCGACGCCTGCGACTACTCGCCTGCCAGCTCGCCCAACGCCATCACCGTCGGCGCCACCACCATCACTGACGAGCGTGCGTGGTTCTCGAACTTTGGCAAGTGCGTCGACATCTTTGCTCCCGGAAAGGACATCCTGTCGACCTGGATTGGCAGCCGCTACCAGACCAACACCATCTCGGGCACCTCCATGGCGAGCCCCCACGTTGCTGGCCTTGCCGCGTACATTCTGTCGCAGTCCAACACCACGCTTTCCGGCCCTGAGCTCAAGACCAAGATGTTCGAGGCTGCCACCAAGGGTGCCGTGGAGAACGAGGGCACCGACAGCCCCAACCTGCTCATCTTCAACAGCCCTCCAAAGAACTAAACCTTTATATTTTCGGATCTTTCTCTTTTGTGTATCCATTTCGAAGTCGTTGACTAACGTCTCTATCCACCAGTTGGCTTAAAATCATTCAGAAAAGGAGCCTGTGCCAGATAAGAGCGCACCATGCTTTTTGTTGGGTTTGATGGGTGGCTGCGGAAGGAAACCAGGGCGGGTGATGACGCGAGCTAAAAATACATGGGTTGAATCCGTAGAAAGGTCCATCCTGTTGGTTCGAGGGAAAACGGCTCCTCCCAGGGCAAGGAGGGCATAGTATCTCATTCTGGTTGTGCCTTTCTTTCAACGAAACACCACCAGAAAAGAAAGGCTTTGCAGAGAGAGGGGGCATGGCGCGATTTCCATAGGACACCAGCAAAGTCACGCGGACCACGCACTCAATCCCGCACGTCCTCTCTGTTCTTTCTGATCTGAAAAGTAGTAAACGAAGGCGTGTTTCTCATGGTCCTTTGTTGTCAGAGCCAACTGCGGCAGCCGTCTCAAAAATTCCAGAACCATCTGGCTATGATAGGGGCGAGCTAGGCAAAAAGCGGGGAGGAGGGGGATGAATGTGGCCGAGCCTCGCATATCGAATAGCTGTAAAGAACGAGGCACACTATTTCTGCAAAGGGCATTTGTCAGCTAGGTATAAAAAGGGCGGAGGGCAGCCTTCTGGCCTCCTCGAGCTTTTCTTTTTTCCCTTTTTCCCACTTTATTAAATACCTATTTCGCCTCTTTTTGTAAGCGCACTCTCAAACCAACCACGTCTTTAGAAGCCCATTTTTCCTTCTTAAAGTATCCAAACCCAGGCCTTATTTCTTTTGACCATGCAAATTTTCGTGAAGACCCTCACTGGCAAGACCATCACCCTCGAGGTTGAGTCGAGCGACACCGTTGACAACGTCAAGAGCAAGATTCAGGACAAGGAAGGCATTCCCCCAGACCAGCAGCGCCTCATTTTCGCTGGCAAGCAGCTCGAGGACGGTCGTACTCTCTCGGACTACAATATCCAGAAGGAGTCGACCCTTCACCTGGTGCTTCGTCTGCGCGGTGGTATGCAGATTTTCGTGAAGACCCTCACCGGCAAGACCATCACCCTCGAGGTTGAGTCGAGCGACACCGTTGACAACGTCAAGAGCAAGATTCAGGACAAGGAAGGCATTCCCCCAGACCAGCAGCGCCTCATTTTCGCCGGCAAGCAGCTCGAAGACGGCCGTACTCTCTCGGACTACAATATCCAGAAGGAGTCGACTCTTCACCTGGTGCTTCGTCTGCGCGGTGGTATGCAGATTTTCGTGAAGACCCTCACCGGCAAGACCATCACCCTCGAGGTCGAGTCGGGCGACAGCATCGAAAACGTCAAGAGCAAGATTCAGGACAAGGAAGGCATTCCCCCAGACCAGCAGCGCCTCATTTTCGCTGGCAAGCAGCTCGAAGACGGCCGTACTCTCTCGGACTACAATATCCAGAAGGAGTCGACCCTTCACCTAGTGCTTCGTCTGCGCGGTGGTGATATGTGAAGGACTCTATTCTTTGCTTGTCTCAAGGGTGGGAGCCCTTTCTTTTGTTTTACTCTAGTTGTCTGTCCAAGGTAGACAGCTGTTTTCTTTGTTTCTCATTTGCTGCCCTGTTGCCTTTTGGGCTTTGGGGTGTCTAAATAACATACTGCTTCCACTCGACCTATTTACGCGAGATGTTCGCTTAACTTTGACGTTTGCAAACGCAACTGCTGGTTGTGATGTGATGCTAGCCAAACAAGGCTTCATTGAGGTGCAGCGTTATCAGTGTAGTTTTGCTTGTGTTGTGGCATGTGAAACGGAAGCGTTCGCAAATTGCCATGCCACGTTGCAAAAGCGTAGACTGCCACATACGCTAATATGGAACAGCTCCACAAACAACGACTCACTTGGGTTGTCAGCAAAACGGTGTCTCAGCTCGTGAAAGTGCGAACGAATCACAGCGCACGGCGTAATAGCAGGCGAAATCCACCAAGAAACCTCCACCTTGCGGATACGTGATTGGCTGGTCACCAGTGCAATTACAGCTGTGAAAAGTCTTCACTCCTTTTTCTCCCGCCAAGCGAAATAATTGTTATTTAAAGCGGGGGGAAAATGCCACAGAGTCCAAGTTTTTGTCTTTCTCTCCTTTCAAGTTGTCTTCAAAGTATTTATCAGTTTAACCACTATTATTTTTAATCTGTTCAGATTGTATAGTATCCTCCCTTTTCTCGCACCAAATTAACAACTTACGCCGACCTCGCTGGTCGTCCTTCTCTTGAATTCTACCCGACAATGAGCCGTGTTTCGAGCGCAACACCCCACGCAGCGGACAAGCTTGAGAAGGATGCCGGCATAGGTGCAGGCGTTGGCGTAAGTGAATTTGAGGCAGGCATGGACGAGACCAGGAAGCGCAAGCACTCTACGATGATAGCGACGTCGGGCGGGGACTTTGACCTCAGTCTTCTTGACCCGCCACGCCCCGGAAGGCCGCCCAGGACAGCGTCACAGGACCCCGCGATGCAAGAGGCTCGCAAGCGCGCCCGGGTTTTGCGCAACCGCGCAGCGGCCCAGAACTCGCGCGAGAAAAAGCGCCATCATATGGAGACTCTGGAGCAGGAAAACACAGAGCTGCGCGCCAAGAACTCGGAGCTAGAGGAGCGTCTCAGCAGGGCTGAGGATGCCAACGCGGCACTCTCATCAAAGCTCGATATGCTTTCGCAGCAGTTCCAGGGGCTCCAGTCGCTGTTTTTGAACACGCAGAAGCAGCTCGAGCCCGCAAAGTCTGCGTCCTTGCCGCTTCCTGCCACAGTGGCAGCGCAACAGCAGCACAGCCTGCTTGACTGGGGCTCGCTGGCTGTTTCTCCTCTCCATACGCCTCTGGATAGCAACGCCCAGTCGTTCACTTATACCAACGCCATAACAAGCACAACACCACAATCACATAGCACCTTTGAATCTTCAGCAGCACTAGATGCTTCGCCCACCACCGCGCCAATCGTCACACCTAGCTCATCGCTTCTCTCGGCGATGACCGATGCGATTGCCGCCACTTCGCCTGGCTCTAAGCCATCGGCAGCCACGGGGATTAACACTTCCAGCGTAGCAGCGTCGTCAGAATTCTCCGGCAAGGACTTGTCCGAGTCAGCAGTACTCGAGCAGTCGGGCGCACACGAATCTCGTGTGACGCCTGATTCCCAGCAGCGGATGCCCTTGCCATGTACGGAGAATACTTACCGCAACCAACGGCTGCAGACGCAGTCTTTGGAAGCAACGCTGGAAGCGCATTCCTCAACCAGTTCATGCAAGAACTGGGGGCAGCGGATGGCCAGCTTGGCAGTGGCGGTGATAACATCGGCCTCGCCGCAGAGCAGCCCTCAATCGCTATGGACGATGTTCTGCGCTTTGTGGTGGATAATCAGTCAAAGTGGGGGATGGATCAGCAAGCACCAGGTCTCGCGCATAGCGCGTGGGATTTCGGAGTCCCCTCAGCAGCATCAGCGTCATCGAATTTCCGCTAACCGCTTTGGCGGCCGAAGCGATGGTGCTGTTGCGGCGTTGCTGAGCAAGACTAGTATGCGCACAACAGCAACAACACACACAACGACTCAGAACGGCAACGTAAATGGCCTGGCTAGCCTTGCGCTCCTGGCCTCATGGCTCAGCCCCGGGACACGCACTGGGGCGGCGTTGAGGCGCGTGGCGGGCAGCGAGGCAGTCGACAAGGTCGGTGGGTTTGTTGCGGAACTGCGCGTGGCTGTTCGCTCGACCAACAACCGCAAGAACTATCGTTTCCGCACCAGCGGCGCGGCCTGTAACAAACAAAAACTGTTTTCACCGCCGTAGGCAGAGCAAACTCAACTGCTCTGCCTTTTTTTTTATTTTCTCACCTTTTCCCACTCCTCCCTGCACTTTAGCTTTTCTATCTAATCAATTGAGTGTCAATATCCGTTCCATCCCTTTGTTCGGTTGAGCTGGTTCCAAATCAACGGGAACAAAAGGAGCCGAATGCTTGATTTGATTGGCAAGCATATTTTCTTTTTTCTTTTTATTTTAAAATTTTTCCATCCGGGCTGAAGAAATAAAAGCTTGCCAGCTTTTTTGTCTCAAACTCCTGGCGGTTTCCCTTGGCTTTCTTTTGTCTCATTCGAATTGCTCTTTATTCTTGAAACGGAAGTCTCTGTTGGTACCCACACACGCCGCATCATTCAGACACATATACGTGTAAACTCTTCAAGAGAGAATAGCGACATACCATTTTAATATGCAAACGCGTGGAGCCACGGTAAACACAGACACTGGTGCAACAAGCACACCACTGGCAGCCAAATCACCCGAAGGAGCGGTGAGCACACGGCTGCGTTCGAAGCGGACCAAGAGCAAGGTAATATCGTCCGAAGAGGAATGCGATTCACAGCAGCTGGATGATCAGCAGCTGATGACGCCGACCAGAAGATCCACACGGACGGCGGCGCTCAAGGCCACCGAGTTGATCCATGACGTTGCAGATCTTCTGAGCCCGCGCAAACGGACAACAGCCAAAAGGGTGGCAGAGGTAGAGGATGAGAAGCACACGTTGGCGGCCGACATCGATCTTGTGGCGATGTCGCCACGGAAGGCAGGCAGAGCAGCGACGCCGCGCTCAGCGTATGCTAAGAAGACAGACCATGAGAGCGACGCCGGAGCACCTGGATCGCCCACTCCGCGCAGGCGCACAACACGTAGGACGCCCAGCGCGGACAGCCTGGCGAGTACTGGAAGCACCGAGAACGAAGAGAGCGTTGAGGAGGCGAGGAAGAAGACGCCCGCGCGTCGTGGACGGTCGCTAAAGGCAAGCATGAGTGGCAGCACGGCTGGCAAAACCGAGGGGACGTCTGCTATTCTGTCGCCTCCGCCGCCGCATCCTGATCTGGAAAACGCAGCAAAGGCTCTGGCGTCGATGGCCAGCTGGCCATCTATACAGGCCCCAGAGCTTCAACAGTTGTCGCCGTCTGAAGCCCAGTCTGCGGGTGAGGGCTTCAAGACGCCGCCCGAGAGCCCCCAGAAGACAGCTGTGGCCGCTGCAGAGGAGGAGAATAGCTCGTCAAGGGAGGGAGGCGAGGGCGAGGCCTTCGTGGACGCCGTTGACGAAATATCCGATCTCAGCGACGTCGATGACCCGCACTTTACGGAGATAATGAGTGCAAAGGCAGCGACGGCGGCGATATCCGCTACAGGCAGCATGGCGGGCAGTATCATCGGCGAATCAGACGGTGGCGAGAGCGATGACGACGACGAGGCGCCCGAGGTAGTAACATCAAAGGCGCCCAAAGCCAAGCAGCCTAATACTGAGCAGCTGGATGCTGAGGAGACGAGCGCGAACAGGGACGTGGCTCCAGAGGACGGCGAAGAGGCGCCAAAGCAGGCGGTACGCGCGAAGAAGAGACACCGTGCCCGCCACCGCAAACACGCCGTTGTGGAGGAGGCAAGGAAGAGCATGGCGACTGCGCTGAGCAACCTGTCCAAGCGCTACGCACAGCATGCCAACGCGCTGCCCTCCGACATCCCTGAGGAGCTGCGGCTGGAGCTGCACGACAAGCTTGTGTTCGATCCAGAAAAGCGCTCTGCCGCCAAGCGCTCTGCCGTCGATTCGGCTGGCGACAACAGGCTCGATGCGTCGGTGCTTGAGCAGTTTGCGCAGCAGAGCGAAAAGAAGAAGCGGAAGAAGAAGCACAGCAATGACGATGCGGCCTCGTCGGCCGAGCGTAAGCGTGCGCGCAAGGAAAAGAAGCACAAGATAAAAGGGGAGAGGGCGTCGCGTGTTGTCTCTGGAATCAATGTCGTTGCGACAAAGCCAGCGTCCAAGGCGAATCTGCTGCAGACTCTGAGCCAGAGCGTGCCAGACTCGGTCCGTCGCTTTGCCGAGGAAAAGCACGGCGGCAACCGCGTCAAGCGCTCCGACCCGCTCGCTGCCATTGCGCGCAGCAACAACCAGGCTGCCATTAGATTTTTCAAATGAAAAGCGGAAGGAAAAATACTTTTTAAATTAAAAATTAACCATTACCACTCGATCCCGTGACTTGGGCTGACAGCATGAACATGCTTTTCAGATATTTTTTGGCTTCTGTGAGTCTCTTTCTTTCTG
>JANBOT010000031.1:0-31142 GCA_027575385.1 Coemansia sp. RSA 2399 | reverse complement strand
CTTAATCTCGACTGCCTCCACTGTCACAGCTCTGGCTTCAATGCGCGTGGCAGTCTCGCTCCTTTCCAGAGTTAGCTTCTCTTTGAGCCGTTCGATTTGTGCGAGAATATCAGCCTCCATCTCCTCTAGCTGCTTGCGATCACAGAGGTCATCGTTCTCTTGTTTCTGCTTCAGCAGCGCTGCTTGTTCACTGAATCCCTTGGCCTCGCTGAGGGCGTCGTTAAGTTCGTTCAGGCAACTTATGGACTCATCCCTTGATATGTGACGCACACCTGGTTCCATATTGGCGACAACAGGTTTACTGATCATTACGCGCGGTGAACTTGAGACAAAATGAAGACCTATACGTATTACACGATGATGGACTGAAAAAAAAAGCGAAGAACAAAAAAAAAGCAAAAGCACGCTGAAATGAGAAAGTTCACGAACTTGTTAAATACCCTCCCAGTTCCCTAGGATGGAATCATTTGCTGATATGGGCAAGATGCTGCTGACAATCTGAAAATTCAGTTTACTATAAGCTAGTCCCAGTACTTTATGGATCCGTCCCACGAGCAAGTAGCCAGGCGCGACGTCTCCCTCGGATGCCATGCGGTGCAAATAGCGACCTTATCGTGTGCCTTCCAGCGAGCAGCGACTCTTGTGGTTTGCCAATCCCAGCACCACACTTGGCCCTCGGAATCGCCCGACGTCAGGAACGAGCCGTCTGGCGAGAACGACGGCTGGCATGCAAAGCCGGCAGTCAAATGGCCCTCGAACTGCTTCCGCTTATGCTGCTTGATGCGCTCGCCGGTGCCGTAGACGACAATGCGGTTGTCCATGCTCTGGCCCACAAACCAGCGCTGGCCCGGATGCAAGGCTACAGCGGGCACCGAGTACATTGCAGCGTCGGCAATCAGCTTGATGACGACGGGGATGCCGTACTCCCACACGCGCATGGTCTTGTCGTCGCTTGTCGACACGAACCGCCGGCTCGAGTCGAAAAACGTCAGCGAGTTGACGGCGCCCAAATGCTGGTTGTATTCCTGCGTTGTTTCGCTGGCCCGGATATCCCATTGCACGATGCGCTTATCGCTGAGCCCCGCCAGAAACACATTGGTGTCTTCTGGATAGAAGCGGGCAACGTTAGGCGTGGCCTTCTTGCCTGCCAGCGTAAAGGCGCCGGTGCACTTGCCGGTCTCGGTGTCCCACAGCTTCGTGTACCCGTCGTAGGAGGACGACAGGAAGGATCGGCCGTCGGGCGCAAAGCTGATATCGCGGACGGCCTTGGAATGGCCGACGTATGTGCGCAGGTGCTTGAGCGACGTATGGGCATCAAAGATCTTGACGAGCCCGTCCATTCCGCACGAAAGAAGCAAGTGCCCCGACTGCGGGATGAAGCGGATGGCGCTGGCGCCGCCCGCATGCGCCGACTTCCACTCCTTGACGAGCCGCCGCGATGGAGCCACACATGTCTGCTCGCCTTCCGCGGGGGCGTGTTGCAGCTCGGCGGGAACGTGCATGTATGTGCGGCCCTGGTAGTCGCGCTCCGACTGCGCGTGGAACACTGTGCGCTCCTCTTGGCCCTCGGCATACGCTTGCTTGCTGCTTTTGTTGCTTTTGCTTTTGTTTTTGCCGGCTGCGTCGTCATTGGTGTTTGCTGAGAAGCCCGCCATCCGCTGCTCGTACTCGGCAACCTGTTCTTCCGTCGGCCCGCTTTCCGTGCCCTTCTCGGAATCGCCCTCGAATCGCGTCCACGGGCCCTGGTATGCGCCCTCTGCCCTGGCAACCCCAGGGTCGCCCTTTCCCTTGCGCTTACTGCCAACTCCCGCCTTGCTTTTGTTTACGCTGCTTGTGATGTAGCTACCCTGTGCGCCAACGCTCGGGTCGCGTGCGCGTCCTTGTTGTTTGAACATGCGCTCCTGCTGGCGGAAAATAGACTCCTCGATCGCTTGCCTTTCGACGGTACCGCTAGCCAGCTTTCCTCCTCCTTTGCTAGCAAACGTGCCATCGCTGTCGGAGGGGCCAACCAATGGCTGCGTCATTTGCTCGTACCCCATGTTGTACATCATCTCGCGCTGTTCTGGCCTGATCAACTGCCTGCTGCTTGCGACTATGTGCTGTACGCCGGTGGTGTCGGGCGCTGTATCCACCTTGTATTGCCTGACTACTGGCTGCGCATACTGCCGTGCGCTAACGCCGTTGCTGTCCTCGCTATCCGAAGAATCGTACTGGTTTAGTACATCCATTATGTAGCCTGTTCAGCGTTTGTACATAAATGTGACTTTGTCCGAGTGAAATGATATGTTTTTAAAACTAGAGAACCCTCCCCCACTCTCTCGCCTGTTGTATTTCGTCGCAAAAATAATAAAAAATAATGGCTGGGGTGGCCATGTTCGCTTTTTTTTATTTGTGATGAATTTCAATATAACCGTGGCCAAAATAAAAATAACAGATTGACTGTTTTAGGGCTTACTTCACGTGATGCATTCTGCTAATTTGCTAGGCAAAGAGTCTAATGGTAATTTCATTTTCTTGTTTCGCTTCTTCCACTTGCATTTGTGTGTTTATTTTATTGTTAGAATTTTTGGTCATTTCAAAATGAAGCTCCTTTCTTTCGTACCCCTTGTTCTGTCGTGCGTGCTTGCGCTAGCAGCAGCCGAAGCAGCAGCCGAAGCAAAGAAGCCGCGAGCGCCACCAACGCAACTTCAAATCGGCATCAAGTACCGACCGACCGACTGCAAGGAGCGCACAAAGCCAGGCGACTCGATTGCGGTGCACTACGTGGGGACACTATTCAGCGATGGCACAGAGTTCGACTCGAGCCGCACGCGCGGGACGCCGCTGGAGTTTGTGGTGGGGCAAGGAAGCGTCATCAAGGGCTGGGACCAAGGGCTGCTAAACATGTGCGTGGGCGAAAGGCGGCTGCTCAAGATCCCCGCCGACCTTGCGTATGGCGAGCGTGGGGCGCCGCCTGTCATTCCAGCCAACGCCGCGTTGGTGTTTGAAACCGAGTTGGTGGCTATCAACGGTGTCGGGGCCGACGAGGAAGATGTTGCCAACCACGAGGAGCTCTGATTATAGATCGTTCTTTGGTAAAGTTTGTTTATCACTTTTTTTTTTATTGATACAGTGGGGGGTTTTCATTTTTCACGATTGGTGTTTGCTAGTAGGATAACGACGGAGTAATGTAGACGGTCTCGGTCACAACATCCACGTTGTTTATTGCCTCGTCCAGCTCCTTGGCAGTGCTTGCGGTAGTGTTTGTCAGATAGTCCTGAGTCAGCCCCGTTGTAGCGGCAATGAACTCGATGTAGTAGTGCGTGTGTACAAAGTAGCGCACGCCATCGTTGCTCGAGCAGGTCCCGCCGTTGGGAATGACAGAGAAGCTGACGGAGCCAGCCAAGTACTGGACGTCGCCCTGGCTGATAACCACGCTTGTCCCCGAATCGCCCTCGCACGTGGACTCGCCAGGCGTCAGACTGGTCAGCGTGCATATCTGCGGCCCGTTCTGGCTCTGGAACTCCGAGTTTGACGCCTTGCATGTCGCCACATCTCCCGTGGTGACTACAACGCCCTGCAGGATCTCTGCAAGCGAGTTCGATTGCGTGATACCCCAGCCCATGGCCATCAGGTTCTGGTCTGGGTCGATGATGCCCGGATAGATGGCGACTCTGTCGGTGGTTGTGCTAAAGTCGATTGTGTCGATTTTGATGAGCGCCAGATCGTATTCCAGATCCATATTCCCGTTAGTCAGGAACTTGGGGTGCGCGGTGACCGATACCGTTGTTGCTTGCGTTTGCTTTGTCACGTCTTGGCTGCCGTAGCCGATGGTGATGTTGGCCGCTGGCAAGAACTGGCCATCGCTGACTACGCAGTGGCCCGCGGTGACTACGTAGTTTGGAGATATGAGTGTCCCGCCGCAGAACGCAAGCCCCGAGGCCCCGAACCGCGCTTGCACAAACACGGCGTAGGGCGCAAACATGTTGGGCATGTAGAACCCGTTGACTATCCGCTTAGCCACAGCAGCGTCCTGTGGAATGGCCAATCCTGTCGCTGCCTGCAGCGCATAGGCTAGAAGAACCACCAACGTAGTTGGTGCAAGAAATAACTTTAACATTTTTGTCTTCTTTTTTTTTGGGAGAAATGCGGATATTATGAAATGTAGTTTAGCAAAAATAAATATGTGATGCAACGAGGGGAAGAGGGAGACGAGTATGAGGTAATATTGTCAATTTAAATCTTAAAAAAAAAAAAAAGCAGGAAAGCGAATAGAAAAAAAAACCTTGGCGTGGCCGTGTATATTTATCCAAACTGAATAGCATAGGTTGCAATAAACGACAAGTTTGACGAACAATATAAAGCGGGTTATTGCCCAGCCAAAATTATTGTAGAAAGAATTCGCGCCCTTTTGTTGTTGCCATTGTCCCAATGATCTAGAAAAACCTCGTACATTGCGCTCTGCGAAATTCGCATGTGTCTTTATGAAACAAGATAAACAGAATACAGCTTGGAAATTTGCCTCTTGCCACAATACAAATCGTACATCGGCGTTTATTGCAATTACTAGGTTAAAAAGGGCAGGTTACAATGGATAAAAAGAAAGGACAGAATCGGGGACTCACTATACCTGCCTTATTTTTTGTTTTCTTTACGCAATAAAGTCGCATGTGTATAAAGAGCCAATAAAGAAAACCTTCTTTCTGTATCAAAAAGAAAGAAAATTAAACACACGCCAATTCCCCCTCCTTGGTATCCTAGATCTCTATGTACAAAATGTTTATTTCTTCTCCCTCCCCCCCCCTTGTTTCTGTTAATTTATTTCCGATTTATTTGTAGCAACAGTCTTTTGCCAATAATAAGAAATTTACAGCATCCGATTCTGGACTACATCATTTCTTTTTGTCGCTGCGTGATTAGTTACAGTCACTCGTTCTTTTCTTTTTTCATTATCCATGTTAAGATGACGTATTGGAATCCAAGATTCTCGAAAACCGATTGCAAATAAAAAAGAAAAAGAAAAACAGGAAATGGGCGCAGCTTGTCAATATGCCATAGACAAGCCGTCCCACGGCCTGGCCTCACAATCGACTTTGTAACAATCATGAACCTTGTCAGACCGTTTTAATTAAATCAGCATTTGCCCCCCCTCCTTGTCCCCTTGTCAGATGTCTATTGGAAAAGCTTGGGGAGTTTTTGTGCGAGTAATAAAAGTCAGGGTAATAATATGGATGCAAGAAGAAGTGTTCCGCGGCTACCGTGGAGCTTGCACGCGCACTGTGCAAAATTAACCCCGTTGGGTATTATAAAAAAGACGTCTTCCGTTGTGAGAAGGGGGGGGGGCAAATTGCCCGAGGATGCCGCCAACATCGTAAATTGCAATCGTAGCGAGTCAAATAAATGACTTTCAAGCAGATGACATGCTTTATTTTCACGTTGTATCAGGTGCAGTTTAGAGATGGAACAATGCCAAAGTACTTACAGACGGAACGGGTTCAGCTTTTACACTTTCGCCGCATACGTTTTCCAATGCTCGAGTTGAAAAGACGACGACCAGAATCCAAACCCTGTTCAAAGTGTAGCCCGCGGTCTATTATATTTTTATTTTTAGAAACGTGATACATTTTTAGATGTGAAAGACTAAAAATAAACTTGCAATTTTTCTAAATTTCCTTTATACCAGAGAAATTTAACTTATTCAAGATAGAGATTGAAAAAAGGGAGGCAAACCCAGACCAGCTGGAATATATAAAACATTTGTATTGTAACAAAAAAGGGGGGGGGAGAGGCAAGCATCCAGGAAGGAAGCCGAAGGAGGGGCGAGAATTCAACGATAAATGCTCTAATTAATAAGTAGGCAAGTTTGAAGGTGTCTGAAGCACAGTTTTGGTAACAACGACAACTGAATGTTCGTCAGCGCTTTCCACATGATTTGCGACACTATCATAGTCCTTATCCGCAGTGCTTGTCGAATTGACAAAATACGACTCTGTCAATCCCGTGCTGTCCGTGATAAAGCCAATATGGTAGTACGGGTGGATGTAGAAATGGCCCGACGTGGATACACCACAGTCCCCGCCATCCGGATACACGGCAATGCTATCGAGCCCGGCAAGCATTTCCACGCCGTCCTGGCTGATAACAACGCTTGTCCCCGAATCGCCTCCACACGTACTGTGCTCGGGGGTCAGTTTCCCCAGCGTGCAAACCTGTGGTCCGTTGCTGGTCTCAAAACCAGAATTAAGTTTCTTGCAATCGGCCTGGTCGCCAGTAATGACGATGACGCCCCGCAGCATGTTCTTCAGGATGGCAGTGGCCTCGGTACCGCCCCACCCGCTGGCCATCAGCGGCTGGTTCGGCTCTATGTCCCCACCATATATCGGGACTCTCTGTGTGCTGTTGGTGAATGTGAGCTTGGGGATCTGCAGAACGGCGATATCGAGGGTGTCGTTCCTATCGTTGTTGCTGATTCTGTAGTCGGGGTGGATGGTGACCTTGGTGGTGGTGACGCTTGTTTGCTTGTCCTTGTTGGGGCTTCCGTATCCAATGCTTACGTTGGCTGGGGGCATCGCAAACCCGTCATCGTCGACGACACAGTGCGCGGCCGTCACAATGTGTTCGTCGGATATGATGGAGCCGCCGCACATGTACCACACGTCGCCGGCCTTCTTCAGCAACGATACAACGTACGGCGCAAAATACTGCGGCATGAGAAAGCCATTCATTATTCGCTTGTCCAGTTCGCCGGCCGGATCTTCCGGAACAACCAGCCCGGAAACCAAGTGCAGAAGCAACGCACCTGCAACATATGGAAGCCTTACGCGCATATCCAACTGTGAATGTAATATGTAGTAATCAAAATGCAGAGGGGGTGGGGAAATAAAATAACGAGATATGGATACAGAATGCAAGCTTTAGCCGGGGTTTGGTCCATCCGTCTTTTGCTTCAAGAAAAGGTTGATCAAGTATATATATAGCCTGTTCACCTGGACATATCCGTTAAAAAGCACATGTAATATGTCAATAATCGCGCTTCTATTGCTGGAAAGGCCAAATATAGAGTCTATTTTCCGACGAAATGTTTCCACAAGAACCGTCCCCCTCCTTCTTTGGCCTCCCAATTGGAGGGGGGGTAGTGGTTTCCTTTTCTTTCACATATTCTGTTATTGTCGTTTTGCAGAAAGAGAGAGAGAGAGAGGGCAAAAGTAAAGGAAACATTTGTTTTTCCACCCTTTTCCCTTTCTGCATTCAAACCTAAAAGAGTTTAAATATAGCATCTATCATTAGTGCAATAGCGCTCAGGCTCAGGCTCGGTATTTCCAGAGTCATCAACAAGTGCATGGAGATTGTGCTTAGCCTCCGGTGTGATGCGCACAACCATTTGGCGGTACTTTGTCTCATCGATAGCTTCGTATGGCATTTGCGGGAAGGCGCCGTAATCGAATCGAGGCAAGAAGCTGACGCCCTTGAGCTGGTACTGGAAGTAATCCAAGGCCGAGCAGAGCCGCTTCCACCCCCCCTCAGACCGAGGATCAAATGTCACAGTGCAAGACACTTGGTTGTCGGACCAGACGGCGCTGAAGAAGCGCGGGCAAGCGACAGTTGCTCCCACATCGACACATCCTTGAGGCCGCGCACACCCTCGCCGTGGTCGATAGGAAACTCGATGACTCTCGACGTCTTGTCAACGGCGTCTTCTTCGATATGGTTACCCTGAGGCGCGCAGCGTTGGCAGCAGATCCGAGTTCTCTGAAACGCGCACGCGCCTGATGCAGAAGCGCGATTCGGGGGGTAATGTATCCCTGGAGTGGCGCCAGCCAGCAGCGACACAGTGCCCGAGGGCTTGACGGTTGTGGTTTTGACAGAAGTGGCGACACACAACTCCTCGGATACCTTGCGGTCAATGTCTTGCACTCTGTGGTAGGCAGAGTCCAGCCACCGATGCAGCTCGCCTATGCCTCTGTGCGTGACAAACTGCGCGATACCTGAGACGCTTGTGCCTATGCGTCGGTTGCGCAGCATCACAGCATTTGTATCGGGCCAATGCGTGGGCAGAAGCGTGACGGTTTTGGCGTACAGAAAGGCGCACTCCAGCGTCTCCAAGTACTCATCCAGCGATTCGCGGTTGAATGGAAACGTCTCTACCAAAGCAGCACAGCTTGTAGCTCTCCAGCGCTTGCTCGTTGCACGGGTTGGCGCCCTCTATCCGCGCATCTCTGCCGTTCGGCTCGCCCATTCGCCCGAACCGCCGCGCATTGTCCATCCACTGGAACCCCGGCTCGCCGTTAGCGGCGACTCTCTTGCATACGTCGGTGTAGTCCATTCCTAGGCGCGCAAACACAGAGTTGTTGCTTGTCCACCCGTACGCCATGCGGTGCGGGTTCTTGTCGTAGTTCTTTAAATCCACATACTCTGCGTCGTCGGGATCTCCAAACGCAATCTCGGCAGTTCGTCGGACATTCCCAGACACCACGCATTTGCCGATAAGATTCATCAGATCCACGATTGACGTCACCGACAAGGGTTCACGCGCATTGCGTTGCAGTGTGGAGCGGATCGCGGCATGCAGCTCTATAAGCGGTCCGGGCCCGCTCGTGACGCCTCCAAACCCACGGATGGGCTGGCCTGCGGGCCGCACTGCGCCGTAATCAAAGCTGTAGCTCAAGCAAAGCCTGTTGTTGGCAGTGTTCAGGTACGAGTCAATTAGCAAGCGTACAGATTCGACCCAGCCTTCGCGCGAGTCTGGGATGCGGAACTCTGTTGGTTGTTTGCCAGCAGAGGCAAGGTCGTTTCACTGGCATGTTGCGGACCCTGGCCACTTGCGCACCCAGCGTATCAAACCCAACGCCAACGCCAAGCATTGCGGCATCCATAAGAAACGCAAACGGCTTGGCTGGCCCTTCCATCTGGCGGTCCCACATTGTGCGCGTACTGACAAAGGCGCAGTTGTTGAGCGCAGCGTATAGCTTGCGGTCCTCGGTCAGCGCGCTACCCATGGCCCATAGTCCTCTGCCTGGCGGCAAAAACTTCATCAAGAAGATCTTGTCGTACATGGTCTGCGCCCTCCTTTGCGCCTCGCTGACGTCCCACGGAAGTCCGCTGTGGTGCTTCCATTCGTACAGTCGCCGGAACGTCCCGTTGACTACACGCTCGACCGTCTCGTGCCATCGCTCTCTGGAGCTGTCTGGCTTGAGTCGCGCATACGTCCTGCGGTATACCATCTCTCCCAGTCCGTTGAATCCAAATGGCGGTGTTCGCTCAGAGTAGCTGTTGACAAAATCGCGATCTAGCGAAAACGATGCTGTTGGCTCCTTGCTTGTGAGCCCTGTCGATGTTGTTGTTCTTGTCGAGAATGCGCGTATCCGAACGGATGGTTGTTTTAGTGCAATTTGATGTGCAATTTGATGTGCAATTTGATGTGCTGTATGGTGTGCTGTATGGTGTGCTGTTTGATGTGCTGTATGGTGTGCTGTATGGTGTGCTGTTTGATGTGCTGTATGGTGTGCTGTTTGATGTACTGTTTGGTGTGCTGCTGCTCTTCGCTTGGAAGCCGAGTGCGCAGCCGCGGGACACGATGGGTGCTCATACAACCAGCAAACATGTACATTAAGTATAAAAACCGCGTTTGAGAGAAGAAAGATGAAAGAAAAGAGCTTCCGCAGTTGTGATCAAAACCGCATATCTGTTTTTGTGATTGGCTTTGCGCGTGAGAAAATTCTACATAACGGATCAATTGCGCTTAAATTCAAAATCTAAACAAAAGAAGAACACCACGATAACTTTTTTTTAGCTGTCCTCGATTTCGATATCAGAGACGCTTTCGGCATTGGTGCTGGCATGGCGTCGCCGATGATGATGACCATGGAATGATGGCGATGGGGAGGATTCAGACAAGTATGAAGACGCGGTGCTATCGTATTCCCGTTCGTCGTGCATGTCAGTGGTGCTAACGCTCGCAAGCGATTCACTGGACTGGGGAAGCTTTTCAGCAGGAAGAGCAGCATCTCCAGCAGTCGAGCTGGGCTTCATCTGCCGCTCCTCCTCCTCCTCCTCCTCCACAGGAGCAGCAGAAGTAGCAGCGGGTGCAGGTGGCGGCGGAACGTTTGCCATCGTCAGCGTTCCTGCTCTAACCAACCGAGCCTTGCGCGCAATCAGAAATGTCGAAACAATCCACCAGACCAGCGTCCAGAGTATGTTTATGGTGACAGAGAATTTTGTCTTGTTGTACGATCCGCCAGTCAGCAATGTTCTGATCGTCAACCCCGAATTGAAGAATGGCAATGCGTAAGCGATGCGGAAAAAGTGGTTGTTCAATTCGGAACCAAACATGGCGCCCGAAATGTTGACCAAGAGCGTGATGAAGTAGGCCCCAATAAGGAATTTGGGGTGGATCCAGTTCTGCAGGCAATCGATGTAGAACGTGAACGCAAGGGTGTTCAGTAGGAAGATTGCAAACATTGCGAAAAAGTCTCCGACTGTGGGCGACCACGTTGGCCCGCGGAACGCAAAGGCAATGCCTGTGGACTGCAAGCAAATAACGACTGCCCATATGACGTTGATGCAGAAGCGTAGCGCGATGACTTGGCGGATGCGGACATGCTTGTAGAACGGCTCCTCGATAGACTTCCACATGTTTGACGGAATGAAGGCGCCAGCAACCATGCTTAGCGACAGTGTCACCGACAAAAGGTACATTGCCATGTCAAAGTGGTACGGCGCAATGTTGTCCACCGTATAACTGTATGGCCGCACCAGCGCAGCTGGATTCGCCCGGTTAATAACAGCGGCAGTGTCGTTGGTGTCGCCGATGGCGTTCACAAACATCGTCTGTGCAAACTGCGCTTCGATGCTGGTTAACGCAGTCTCTACCGTCGCAGTCACCGCTGCCACTTTGAAGTAGTGCCGCGACTCCTCAGTGTAAAAGGTAAGTGCGCTTGTCGGGTCATAGTCGCCGCCGTTCTCCAGAGCCGCTTGAAGCCGTTCGCCAAAGCCCTCGTTGATGACGACGGCGTTCCAGTAGTCCCCGCGCCACACGGCATCTCTGATGCTGGCTATCGACGAAAACTCTTCTCTTCCGGTAGCGTTGGTCAGCGTTAGCATTCCTGGCGAAGCGTACGCCTTGGCTATCATTTGGTCGAGAATGCTGGCGGCTGTGGAGTCGTCCATGTTGTAATACAGCGTCGTTGCCTCGTGCATGTACCGCGCGGTGTTGTATCCGGACCCGTACAGAAAGGATATTGTTATCCAGTAAACTATCGTGAAGATTATAAACATGTCCCGCAGTCCCTTGATAAAGGCCATGCGTGTAGCACGCAGCTCTGGCGAGAACAGAGGCAGGAGCTTTGCTTGTCTCTCTCTGTGCTGCTTCAACATGGTTTTTCTATAATAACAAAAATAAAGTATGACTACAATGGGAAAGACAAAAAGTAAGAGTAACCGCCTTCGAGTGGAGAGGGAGAGGGGGAAATGGTAGCTTTATATTCTAAGCAGGTCTTTTTTTCGGCTCGGAAGTTTTGATAAGGCCGCCAGTGATCTTTATTGGCTGATTTCATTGGACAAACATCGCTCTCCTCTTTTTTTCTCTTTCCCCCCACAAAAAAATGCCCAATTTCTAAGCTTCGGATTTCGGAAGTAAGCCAATCGAGCGTGTGCCCCAAGCTGTGGAAACTTGCCTTTGGTTTGTAAAGGAGGGAGTTCCGCGCATCCATTTCTTTATTTTACCTGAAGAAGCCGAACCACGGCCGACAGGCTTGTGGTTTGCCAGACACACGTTTGTTCATCTGTTGATTAATACTAATTGCCACTCAAAGCAATACTATTGCAATACCCGGAATAAGAGGGCATAAACCCTTTATCCTCCTCGAGGGGGAATATAATGGAAGGCTGTCCTCTTTCTGGGGTTGTGCCCACCCACTGTAGCACATAGTCACGATTAGAAGGGCCATTTTTTTGAAGACTTGTAAAAATGAAACAATGCTCTCTTCCAAGCTCGCCCACTGAGCGCAAGACACAACATATATATATGGTGTCTTGTATGTAGAAGCAAGTAATATGTGCACCACTACGTTCAAAGCAACTGCAGCATTTGATAATGCTACTAATACCTGAAACACTGAATTCTGTAGTAGCTCAAAATGGCAGAAATAAAATGAAACATTGTATATTGAGAACAAAAGTGGCTCAAACGACAGAAACCATGAACCAATTGGTAGACTAATAGGCTAAGCTGATGATAAGTATGGTACATTCGAAATCAGTGGAATGTCAGTTTATTTCCAGTCTTGCAATTGCTACATTACCACAGTTTGAGATTCATCATATCAAAAACTAAAAGTGGAAACTAATAAGATTTCCGATTAACGTGCAATTAGATATGAGTGAATTCATTTTGCTCTTTCAAAGTTGACCACTAAATATCGAGCAGATTGAATATCCATTTTCTTAATTGTTCATTTATTCTTAGTATGGATATTTGCAGTCATATTTTGGACAAAACCGAAAGCAGAAATGCCTCTAATTAGATGCACAATATAGAGCTGAGAAAATATATTGTTCTCACACTTTCTTTTCTTTGGGCACACATCTACTAGTGTCCATTTTTCGTTTGTGAGACATATAAAAAGGGAAAGAAAGCTGCTGCTCAACCTCAATTAATCGCCATTGAAACAACCACAGCAGCACCATATTATCCAGAGATTCACAGTTTCAACACCTTACTAAATCAACACAAATTACAATGTCCTATGCAACTGTTGCTGTTGATCAATTTATAAAGTATATAAATAGGGATCCTCAATTGGCAGCTAAGATAAAATATGTACCCACAGCTGATTATAGCTCCTACAGCATCACATTAGATGGAATTACTATTAACGGAGTTGGTGTTGATGATACTTGTAGGCTGCAAATTGCAGCAGCTAAAATAAAGGATAATAAATAGAGTGGCCATAATTTACTTTTGGCTAGCAGAAAGGAAGCAAGAACAGCTTACAATTTGCCTTGAAAGGATACAACCAGGTTAGCTTTATGGCCTCCTATCTGATGAAGGAACAATAGGACACATTAGCCAAGTGATGGCAGAGGCTAATGAATTATCTTTCTTGTTGTAATATCATAAATGAAAGAGAGCATAAGCCACCAAAAAATGAAAAAGAATGAAATACTACAGACTGTGGTCCTATAAAGCCATGCATATGATGCGGCTGGACTGGGAACACCACTGAAAGTAAGAATGGGTGGGAAAAATGGGATGGGCAGCCTCTGCAGTCACTCGGCTAATGTGTCCTATTATTCCTTTGTCATATAGGAAGCCAATCTAGATCTTCATTGGCTGATTTCATTTGACAAACATCACTCTCCTCCATTTTTCACTTTCCCCTTTCAAAAAAAGAAGCTGAGTTTCTAAGCTTCAGATTTTGGAAGTAAGCCAATCGAGCATGTGCCTCAAGTTGTGGAAACTTGCCTTTGGTTTGTAAAGGAGGGAGTTCCGCGCATCCATTTCTCTATTTTACCTGAAGAAGCCGAACCACGCCCGACAGGCTTGTGGTTTGCCAGACACACGTTTGTTCATCTGTTGATTAATACTAATTGCCACTCAAAGCAATACTATTGCAATACCCGGAATAAGAGGGCATAAACCCTTTATTCTCCTCGAGGGGGAATATAATGGAAGGCCGTCCATTTTCTGGAGTTGTGCTGACCCGCTGTAGCACATATTCACAATTAGAGGGAGCCATTTTTATGAAAATATTTAAAAATGAAATAAGGCTTTCACCCAAGCTTGCCCACTGAGCACAAGACACAACACATATATATATATGGTGTCTTGTATGTAGAAGCAAGTAATATGTGCACCACTACGTTCAAAGCAACAGCAGCATTTGATAATGCTACTAATATCTGAAACACTGAATGCTGCAGTAGCTCAAAACAGTGGAAATAAAATAAAACGAAATGAAACATTGTATATTGAGAACAAAAGTAGCTCAAATGATGGAAACCATGAACCAATTGGTAGACAAATAGGCTAAGCTGATGATAATTATGGTACATTCGAAATAGTGGAATTTCAGTTTATTTCCTGTCTTGTGATTGCTACATCATCACAGTGTGAGATTCATTGTATCAAAAACTAAAAGTGGAAACTAATAAGATTTCCGATTAATGTGTAATTGGACATGAGTGAATTTATTTTGCTTTTTCAAAGTCGACCACTAAATATCAAGCAAATTGAATATCTAATTTCTCAATTCATCAATTTATTCTTAGTTTGGCTATTGCAGTCATATTTTGGACAAAACTGAAAGCAGAAATGCCTCTAATTAGATGCACAATATACAGCTGAGAAAATATATTGTTCTCACACTTTCTTTTCTTTGGGCACACATCTACTAGTGTCCATTTTTCGTTTGTGAGACATATAAAAAGGGAAAGAAAGCTGCTGCTCAACCTCAATTAATCGCCATTGAAACAACCACAGCAGCACCATATCATCCAGAGATTCACAGTTTCAACACCTTACTAAATCAACACAAATTACAATGTCCTATGCAACTGTTGCTGTTGATCATTTTATAAAGATAATAAATGCGAAACCTCAATTGGCAAAAACGATAGTATATGTACCCTCCAGTGATTCTAGCTCCTGCAGCATTACATTGAGTAACATTACAATTACCGGAGTTGGTGTTGATGATACTGGTAGGCTGCAAAATGCAGCAGCTAAAATAAAGGATAATAAATAGAGTGACCACGATTCACTATTGGCTAGCAGAAAGGAAACGAGAACAGCTCACAATTTTCCTCAAAAGGAAACGACCGGGCTAGCTTTACAGCTTGCAATAGCTCAAATGAATAAAAGCTCCAATAAGCTGTGCATTGAATTAGAAAGTGAACCACTGCCAGACGCACACCTTCCAACCTGGTAGTTTTCTGCTCGTCTTGTTTGTAATCGTGACTGTAGACATTGGGAGAATGCATTTTGCAAAGCTCCCTAGCTTCACCCGAAAAGTATAAATATAAGTGCAGTCCTCAACTTTTATGTAGATATGGAGACTTTACTTTTGAAACATTAGAAGGCGGTCACTGTATCAAATTAGCTCATGCGACATTCAACTAGGCATTTCCATTTCTGGCAGCAGTTTACTCAAGCAGATGCGTAGAGACAGAAAATTCGAAGAAATTGAAGCGTTCTTCTTCCTCGCCTGCACCAGATCCGGATCTGGCTCCTGTAAAGTATGCAGTTTTCTGTGCGTATCCAATTATTTATCCTTGTAAATTAATGGAATTGAAACAGTGTTTCATTTATTAACGCATTTTTGTCGCGCGAGTTAAATGTTCGAACTATATCTTCAGCTTTTCAAACACCCCTCTCCCCCTACGTATGCAGCGGGCATAATGAACCCGAATAGCTCTTAGTGACAGGGGAGGGAAGGCTTCTTAAAAAAATTCGATTCCGTGTACGGCGCGCGGTACGAGCGTCAAATAAAAAGTTTCGAATAACTGGTGCATAAATGTGCGGCAATAACATCTGTTTTGTGTGACCCATCCATAGCCGCATTTTCTAATAATGCATTTTACACCAGCATAAATGCAAATAAACAATAAATATTTTTTTCAGAGATATATAAAGTCTCTGGCGTCAACCCGTCTGCAAAAACGCCGACCTTCTTCACCACCATCCACATTATTCCTTGGAATTACCAACAACAAAAACGAATTAGCATTTTGTGAAAACAACAGAGATTTCCAGAAATCATTATGACCGGGTACGGATTTCTAGCCAAACTGGCATCGCTTGTGGTGGTCGCCTCTGCGTCTGCGCTGCAAGCGTCCGGGTTCAATATCACCACGGATACCGATGGCTTGGCGGTTTACTGGGGGCAGAACACGCTTTCGATTCAAACTAACGGTGCTGCAAACGAACAGCAGCTCTCCGACTACTGCTCAAACACCAATGCTCCGGACATTATTTTGCTCGCGTTTAACGACGTCTTCACCGTATCGCCGCAACTGGATCTAGCAAACCATTGCCAGACAACCTTCCAAGGCAGCGCGATGCTCGACTGCCAATCGATGGCCGATCAGATCACGGCTTGCCAGAAACAAGGAATCCAAATCATCCTGTCGATGGGCGGAGCATCGGGCGCCTACTCGATGGCCACCAATTCGACAGGCGAGGACTATGCGCAAACGGTCTACGACACATATCTGGGCGGCAACAACGCCAGCGTCCAGAGGCCTTTCGGGGATGCAGTGCTCGATGGAATTGACTTGGATATCGAAGGCGGCGAGGCGACCGGATATGCGGCGTTTACAAACAAGCTGCACCAGATCTCCCCAAACACAGTGATCACTGGTGCGCCGCAATGCCCGTTCCCCGACGCATATCTGGGCGATGCGTTGGACAATGGGTGGTTTGACGCTGTGTTTGTGCAGTTCTACAACAACGTCTGCAGCCCCGACAATTCGGGCTCGTTCAATTTCGACACATGGGCCAACTGGGCATCGACAAAGTCCCAGAACAAGAACGTCAAAGTGTACATTGGCTCTCCGGCTTGCCAGAAATGCGCGGGCTCGGGATTCCTCGGCGCAACTGAGCTGTCACAAGTGTATACGAGCACCAAGGCCGCGAACAGCGACGTTCTTGGCGGAATTATGCTGTGGGATATCGGATCTGCTTACTACGGCTCCAACACTATTGCAGCTAGCCTTCTGACCGGGCCGCTCAAGAGCACAGCCACGAAAGCGAAGCGAGGTCACCTGAAACACCCAAATTTCCCTGGCGATAATCCCATTGATGGATGATCAGAGAAATCCTGTTTTTTTCTTTCTTTCTTTTGTTCTATCGATCATCAATATTGCTGAGGTTTTCCTTTGAAGTGTGTGTTCTTTGTGGCGCTTGTATTGCGCACCAAGCGCGGTGGAATATGGAAAATGTAGTCATCCCGATTGACATGTACGAGGTGATAATCTGGCCTGACTGTGCTCTTGTGCAAGTTTACAAAGAGAAAGCTTTACTTTAATCGGCATTGCACTATTCGTTAGCTCGCTTTCAAGGAGAAACATTTATAAACAGCATTTAACAGCCTCTATGTTGTTTTGCCTTTCACCAAAGAACCCAATTATTTCTCCAACAGTTTCTATTGTAGCATATCATCTTCTTTTAATACCACCACCACACTAGATGTCCGCGTCAGAACTGCAGAAGCTGAATAGCCTGCCCCCGCTACGCGGCCAAGAGCGGATTGCCGCGCTTGAACAGCTTACCGGCGTAGTTGTGCAAGACAATGACAGCAGCGACAAGGCCACAATCATCGCCTCCATCGTTATTCTAGGGCTGACATTTGTATTCATGGTATACACATGGTTGAACAGAAACTACCGGCCGATACGCGCGAAATCAGTAATACTGTGTACGATGATGTATATTGCATCTGTACTTTGGATAGTCGGGGATTTTCAAATGAATGGCGTGGTCCGGATCGAAGGCGCATGGAAAGGATGCCGTGTGTGGGTCGTGTGGGTGCGCATTCTGTGCTCGTATGTGTTTTCGGGCCTGTTGATGCTCCGCTTCCTTGCGTTGGACCGCATATTCAACCGCGGCAAGCCGTACAGCGGCAAAGCGGTCTACATACCTGCTGGGCTGCTGGTTGTCCTGTATCTCGCGTACTGCTTGACATGCCAACTGGTCCCGGAGAGCGACATCACCGAGTACATCAACTTTTACCAGATATGCAATGTGAACAATACCTTTAGATACGCAAACATTGGGCTGATGTGGATTCCGTGGACGGTATCGTTGGTTCTTGCGTTCCGTCTGCGCAATATCCAGAGCAGCTTTAACGAGCGGTATGAGACCATGGTGATCTTGGCGTTGGCGTACATGCTCCTGATCAAGACCACTACGGTCCACGCAACACATCCGTACTATATATTCCGGAAGAGCTACAGGCAGGCGGAGACGCTGATCGATGTCATCAGCTCGAACGTTATCATATGGATAATGCTCGGGTATCCTGTGTACCAGTGCCTGTTCCACCGCAAGGAGTACGAGAGGCTCTGGGTGAAGAAGCTGCGTCTCGACGGCCAGACTTCCAAATACACCACTGCAGACGCCATATTAGGCTCTGTGGATAACACGGCGCTCTCGGACCTTGCCGACTATTATCAGAAGGAGCCTCTCGACACAGCCCGCATACTTTCGCAAAACAGCAATACGCTGACAACAAACTTTATTACGCAGCCGCCGCACTCGTACAGAGCGCCAAACGTCGAATTTAGCATACTGGATCCATCGTTTGATGCCAGCGACTCGCGGTACGCACGGCGCATTCTCTAGCCAGCCGATAATGGTGCAACTTTTTTTTTTCGCCGAATACCGAGAATATGCGGCCAAATTGATGAGATATGTTCAAAACCTGATCGTAACATGCACCCCAATTGCTTCCTTTCTGGTATTGCATTTTTGGTTTTCTTTGTCGATGATTCACATGGCGTGTGCGATCTACACGATCTCTTGCAAATCATTTTGTGCTCGCACAAAGGGGGATTTTGCCCGTGAAAGCCGCATGCACCTTGCAATTAAAGAGAGCCTGTTTCAAGCAGAGCGCGAAATGTGTTATTCGCTCGGGTTTGAAAAGGAAAAAATGTGAGAGCAAGCAGACGAGGATTTCTTTTAATGTTCCGCTCGTTCTTATCAAGGAACCGTCTTCTCTCAATAGAATTCTTTTGTTATCCTGTATTCTTTTCAATCTACAATGTCTGAACTTGCACAGTTGCAAAGCTTGCCACCGCTACGCGGCCAAGAGCGGATAGCCGCGCTAGAACAGCTGACTAAAATGACAGTCCAAGACAACGACGGGAGCGACACAGCGGCCATCATCGTATCGTGCGCATTCCTCGGGATAACGCTGGTGTTTATGATATACACTTGGATAAACCGCAACTACCGGCCGATACGCGCAAAGGGGGTGACGATGGTTACAATGATATATTTGTCGTCCATCCTGTGGATAGTCGGCGACTTTCAGATGAACGGCATAGTCAGAATCCAGGGCGCATGGCAGCACTGCCGCGCGTGGGTCGTGTGGATACGCATCCTGTTCTCGTACATCTTCTCGGGGCTCATGATGTTGCGATTCCTTGCACTAGACCGCATCTTCAACCGAGGCAAGCCGTACAGAGGCAAAGCGATGTATGTGCCTGCAATTCTTCTGTCCATCCTGTTGCTTGCGTACTGCCTGGCCTGCCAGCTCGTGAGTACCGACGACATTTCCGTGTATGTGAACTACTACCAGATCTGCGTGGTCAACAACAAGTTCAGATACGCAAGCGTTGGGCTTATGTGGGTGCCGTGGACGGTGTCGCTTTTTCTAGCATTCCGCTTGCGCAACATCGAGGGCAGCTTCAACGAGCGGTACGAGACGATGGCGGTGATGGCGTTGGCGTACATGCTCATTATAAAGACCACTATTATCCAAGCAGTACACCCGTACTACGTCTTCAACCGGGCGTACCGGCAGTCCGAGACCATTCTGGATGCCATTGCAGCAAACATGATCGTCTGGGTAATCTTTGCCCACCCCGTATACCAGTGCCTGTTCCATCACAAGGACTACGAGAAGCGCTGGGTAAACAAGCTGCGCTTTGACGGCCAAGTCGACAAGTATGCGGCGGGGTTCAAAGAAGGCGGTGACGAAATCACCCCGTACTCGCAGCTCCGGGAAAGCGAATTCAATGGCAAAGCATTGCATATTCTAGCACATACCGACCAAGTTGTTACATCGGCTATGATCCAGCGACCGGGAAGCAACTCGTACAGAGATCCCAATGCCGGGTTTACTTCGGCGGAAATGTTTTCAGAACTTTCGGTGGACAGCGGCGAGCAACAGCCATTCGACCGACGCATTATCTAAGTTTCAAGTTTTACACACACGCACACCCTTCTTTCTTTGCTATATTTTATTACTATCATTTAATCACATTTGGGCTAGGAGGGGGGCATGGACCGGCTACGCCTGCGCAGCATCGGGTTAAAGCCAGCGGGGTAGTGGCTGCCGATGGCCTCGGCTTCCTTGATCTTGAGCTTGTAGTTGATCATGGCCTGGTTGAATTCGCCGATATACCATTCGCGAATGTCGGGATTCTCCTCACGCCAGTTGATGGAAAGTGCACGCTCCATAGCCTCTGCGGGCATATCGGGGAACTGAATCTTTATTTTCGCGTAGTTGTCCGCCCTGTAGCGCAGGTAGGCTGTGGCGGGGCGGCGGATATGAGGAAACCGCAGCTTTCTGACGACGGCGGCGCCGCGTTTGACCTTGACGATCTTTTCGACCGGCCCCGAAAGTGCTACTTCTTTGGGCATGAAAATAACGTTGGTTCCTGGAACGTACTCGATGAAGATCTTGTTGTTGACTCCGATTACCTGGCTGACCGGTTTGCGTCGTAGGAAGCCAGCGTCGTCTTGGCAGTAAATGTAGCTGCTGTGTTCGCCGTATACCTCGGACAACGGAAGAAGCGGTTCCGGGAATCCGTTGCTTTTACTACTATCGCCTGTGCTTGGGCTGTTGATGTGCTGTGGAATTGGCAGACACCGGATAGGCGGAAGAACGATCGGTTGAATTCTTTTGCTTTGATTATTCATGATATTTGGATCGAAAAGAGAAAAAAAAGGGAAAAGGAAATGAAATATAAAAAAAAATTGACGGGCGTGGTTCTTGACTAGAGTTCCTTGTTCTTCATTGCGGATAGACAAAAGGTAAATGTATTTATATCTCAAATTAGAGATATACGGCGTGGCGCGAAAAGGAAGAAGCGAGCACAATGTCGCCTATTTCCTTTTGCAGCTTTCTTATTGCACCCGCCACCACATGCAAGTGTCTTTCGATGCTATTGCCACAAAGAGAAACGCCGTTTTTTATATACAGAAAGGGCGGGGTCTTTGTGTGGAGTCCATGGTGCACATGCTCCTTATTTGAAAAAGACATGGGGTGGTTTGGTTTGATGCGCAATTTTTGAGAAATAACTAATTGAAAAAAAAACGAAGAATGGATACATGAGAAATAAACTAGATGAGAAGAAATACCTTTTTTTTAATGGATTAACCGCGAGATGTTAATCTGCTGCTCCCCGTCAACGGGCAATGTGAAGCTGCGATGGCGCGGCTGGCCTGAAGCGCTAACGCCAAGACCCAGACCATGGTCATTGCCGGGGCTCTCCACGAGACCCAGCGACCCGTAAAAAGGGAGGTCAAGCGAAGTGTTTCCCGACAACGACGGAAGATCTTCCATCTCAGAAGGAGTGGACTGCGATGCGGCGTCGCTCTTGGACCGGCGCACGCGCTTGGCCATCTCGTACTTGCTCATATCCTCCTTGTACTCCAGCTTGAACCTGTTCTTGACGTCATCGGTCTCGTTCTTCCAGTGCTCGGCAACCATGCGCGAAATGACAGTCTGGTTGAGCTTGGGGAACTTTTCTTGCAGCTCGGCCAGCTTGTGGCTGCGGTATTTGAAGAAGACGTTGCATGGGCGCGCGGGTTTGTCAATGCGCGACTTGCCCTTGACCCGCTGGCTGCTGCCGCCGATGTTTGCCATCACTTGCGCTGGCTTGAACTTGTTGGGAACAAAGATGACGCTGTGGCCGGGCACGTGCTCGATAAACACTCTGCCGTCGATGGTGATCATCTGCTGGGCGCCAAACTCGACGGGATCGGCGTCTTTGTTGCAGCAAAAGACCTGGCAGTCAGGCTCTGTGATGATGCGCGAGGAAGATGCCATCTGCGACATTGGTTGCGGCTGCTGCTGCTGCTGCTGGTGTTGGTGTTGTTGATGGTGGTGCATAGGCATGGCGCTAGCAATGGGGTCGTTAGGGCCGAATGGCGTGGCTTGAAGGCTACCGAATGCCGCTGCAGGGATTGTGTTGGGAATGCTGGCTCCGCCCATGGTGCCAATGATGGGCATGCCGCCGATTCCTGCATATCCGAGGGCGTCGATCGCTTGTTGTTGCTGCTGGTACATGTTGCCGTTTGTGAACTTTTGGTACGCTTGCTGGTAGTTGTCCATTGTTTGTCAGATAGAAGGTGTCGTTAACAAGTGGAAGATGTTATAGTCTGCTCGTTTTAAAAATAGGTATTTATCGTTAGAAAGAAAGTACAATAATGCAATGCAAATGCAAGGGATGTAAGGAATATAGAATGGGGGTTAATGCCGTTTCTGAGAGTGTGAAGAGAACGAGTGCGAAGAGAAAGAGAAAAAGAAGGAGGTGTCCTCGATCCCATCCTTTTATTAAACGCATTTTTCCATTTCGGTCACAACTAAAAAAAAATAAAGTATCTCACTGACTCTTCCTCTTCTCTATACAGTACGGGAGTGCGTTTGCTTTGAAATGCTTTCTTTTCCAGCACTTGGCGGAATAAACTGTGTCTTTGTAATTCTGATATTGCAATGAAACTGCACCTATTTTCGTATCTTAAAAACGGACACATTATACAAAGCGAGTTTAAAAGGTAAGGGGGGAAGGGGGAGTGGAATACCATTTTATAAAGCACATGTTGGCTTTGTAAAAAGGGTGCGATAGACGGATGATACAATTTAAAAGCCAGACCTGAATTGGTGGCTGCGTGCGGGACGAACAATTTAAATCTGCGATCAAGGTTATTAACGGACGATTGATTAGAATCAACTGATTTGTGATTAGAGCGAAAATACTTTTTTTTTTTTTTTTTTTTTGTTGTTAGAGCGAGAGAAAAAAAAAACTTTATAGAAAAAAAGAGTTGCCCTTTCTATTACATTATTAAAATTTGCTTTCTCTCTTTCTCACTATTCTTATTAAAACTATTACATTCAAGGGAGGGAAAACGAAAATGCCAAAGACCAGCAAACCAGCACCACCGCACAAAAAGCACGACAAAGCAGCGCCGTACAAGAAGCCAGTCAGAAAGCAAGCAAACGACAAGACATTTTCCGCTCCAGCTTCATCTGCTTCAGCTTCATCGGCTTCATCGCGCGGACAACAGCAAAAGCAGCAACGGATCGAGCGGCAGAAGCAGCAACCCACCGGTGAACTCAAGGTCGTGGCGCGCAAGCAATGGGAAGAGCTGCGGCGTGGCGACCTTGACCCGGAAGTACGCAAGACCAAGATGGCGAGTATGATGGCGCTGATCCAGGGGCGGATCAAGGAGATCACGTTCAAGCACGACATGAGCCGCGTAGTGCAGACGTGTTTGAAGTACGGGAACCAGGAGCAGCGCGCACTGATTGCTGAGGAGCTGGATGGCTCGTACGTAGACCTGTCGCGTAGCACGTATGGGCGGCACATATTGCTCCGCATGCTCAAGTACTGTCCCAAGCAGAGGCCAAACATCATCAGGTCGTTCTACGGGAATGTGCGTAAGCTGGTGCGCCACAAGGACGCGGCGCCAGTTCTCGAGGAATGTTACGCGGTGTTTGCAAACGCAGCGCAGAGGTGGGACCTGGTGGCAGAGTTCTACGGAAACGAGTTTGCGGTATTCAAGGGCGGCGACAACCAGAATGGCAGCCTGGAGGCGGTGTTGGAGAAGCATCCGCTGAAGCGTGCAACGATCTTGAGCGCGCTCAAGGCTACAGTGACGCCATTGCTGGAGAAGGGCACGGTGCAATACTCGATTGTGCATCGAGCGTTGCTTGACTACATGAAGCATGCGGACGCCAAGGAGCGGCAGGAAGTCATCGAGGCCATGCGTGAGCTCGTCGTCGAAGTGCTTCATACGCGCGATGGCGCGCATGTCGGCATGCTGTGCCTCCTGTATGGGACGCCAAAGGACCGCAAGGCTATCGTCAAGTCGATGAAGCCGTTTCTGCGCAAGATCTGCTGCGAGGAGTACGGCTACGCAGTGCTGATCGAGGCCCTTGACTGCATCGACGATACAGTGTTTATGAGCAAGTCGGTGCTGCAAGACATTGTTGGCAGCGACATGGCTGGCGAGCTCTTGGCCAACCAGTACGGCAGGCGTGTGCCCCTGTATGTACTCTCTGGGCGCAACCCGCTGTACGTGGGGAGTGATGCACTCAAGGTGCTGGCAGCCGGCGATTCGGTGCGCGCCGAAACAAGCAAGAAGGACCCCGAGATGCGGTACCGCGAGCTGCGCGCGCACATCTCGCCCAAGATGGTCGAGTGGGTTGCGGCGAATGCAAGCACTGCGTTGTTTGAGCCGTTCCTGAGCCAAGCGGTCTCGGAGACCCTGTTGCACGCGGATGGCGACAAGACCCTTGCATGGCAGGCTGTGCGCGAGCTTATTGCAGATGATTTCCTGAAAGTCCTGACGGATCCTGTTGCCAACCGCGTGGTAACCAATTGCATCAAGGCAAGTGACGCGTACGCGGCCGATGTCCTGGAGACGCTGGTTTCTTCGGCTGGCAGTGACAACGACAACGGCGAGAAGGAGGAGGAGAAGGGGCGGCGGCTGGAGGCTGCGGCATGCGCAGGTGCATTCCCGGTGCGTGCATTGCTGGAGTCGGCGGCAACTGGCGAGCGCACAAAGTCGCTTCTCGCGGCATCGTCCAACAGCATCCGTCAGGCGATGGATGGCGTTGAGAGAAAGCGCACGTTCGAGGCGATCCTCGGCTGCCTTTGAATCTAGAGAAGAGATGCTTTTTGTTTACTTTACTTTGCAATGTGGGATATAAATTAAAAGAGTGTTATGACTAAAAGTACACGCGGCGGGCATCAGAGAGCACCGACAGGCTAGGGCAGTACGGGCACTTGAAGCGACCTGACGCAATGGAGCCAGGGCGTACGCCGCGCGCCAGCTTGTCCAGCGACGCCTTGCACACAACATGGCCGCAAGGCATCATCATTGGCGGGTTGTCGCCAGTCGCCTGCTCCTTTGACACCGGGCATGCAAACACAGAGTGGAAGCGCATCCCATCGGGCAGCGGCACTTCCACAGGCAGCTCGTTCTGTTGCGACCACTCGATTCTTTTGTCGCGCAGCAGCCCAGACACTTTACATACAATAGGCAGTGCGCTGGCTCCAGCTGCTACAGTGACGCTGAGCGGAGAAGCAGCCGCCAGCCCCAGCAGCGTGCAGAACGCGCTGGCAAACGCATGCGCTCCGTCCTCCCACCGCTGCTCGACAAACAGCGACGCATACGGCGACGACTCGAGCCGCTTTGCGTAGATGAATATCCCCATCAGATGCTCGATCTCCTCGAGCTGCCCGGCAAACCGGTGGAACCAGCGGCGCGCATACGTCAGCGCCTCTGCGCCTCTCCCTCGCTCGACCAGTTGCAGGAATCGCAGCCGGTGGAGCGCAAACTCCAGCGGCAGCTCCAGCAGCTCCAGCCTCTCCCTGTTTGCTACCGCCCACGCGATGGCCGACGACAGCTCATGCGCGGCCGAGCGCATCTCCGCCACCGTGGAATACATGTCCTCAAACTGCATCTTTGTATCCTCAGGCAGCTGCAGCTGCGCTTCAACCGCAAACCGGCTGGCTGTGACAAAGTCGCCTTCGCGCAGAAAGTGCAGCAGAATCGCCTGCGCCAGCACGTCGCGCTTATCCTCGAATGCCCGGGACTCGGCAACCGCGCCCAAGTCGAGCTTGAATGTCTTGTCGACGAGCTTGCCGTATTTGGACACGTTTGTGTAGAGCTCCTTCAGTTGCTCGCTGCTTGCCAGCTGGCTACGCTCCACCTGCGCCAGTGCCTTTTCCAGTTCCTTTGAATCGACGGCGGCGGAATCCACAGCCAGCTGCTGCCGGGCTGTTTGGAGCGCCATGAGCGTTGCGTCGACGGCGTTCAGCACCTTTTGCGACGCTCCCGCCTGGTGCTTTGCCAGCTTTTCGTTGTTTCTGATGAGAGTGTCCATTTAGACAATCTAGTTAACATGCATAATATGAAAAAAGAAGTAAAAAGAACAAAAGAAGAAAAAAAAGGGGGGGGGAGAGGGGAGCTTGAGAATGCATTTGATGGAAGAAAAGCGAGGAGTGTGGATTTGCTCCCCGCAAACACAAAAACACACTATAGCGCGATGGGCGGATAATTGGTCAACTTTCACGGATCACGCTACGCCTAAAGTAAACAGAGAAAACTCTACCAACGTCTTTTTTCTTTTTCGCTTCCAGCGTTTTTGTATCCTCCGGCAATTGTTGTTGTTGTTATTATTTATTTATTTCCCAGCATTTACATTCACTAGACACTTTTTTTTGTACACAAGAAGGATGGACCCCGCCGTTGCCAAGCGCCTGCAAAGCGAGCTCATGACGCTGATGATGGCGAATCTGCAAGGAATTTCGGCGTTTCCGCAGGGCGACGATATCCTCAGCTGGGTTGGCACTATCGAAGGAGCGCAAGACACAGCGTATGAGGGCCTCAAGTACAAGCTGAGTCTGCGATTCCCGGCAGACTATCCGTTCACAGCGCCTACCATTACGTTTGACACTCCGTGCTGGCACCCAAACGTCGACGACCACGGCAACATTTGCCTGGACATTCTGAAGGAAAAGTGGTCGGCTGTATACAACGTGCAAACCATTCTGCTGTCGCTGCAGACGCTGCTGGGCGACCCCAACCCGGCGAGCCCGCTCAATGGCCAGGCCGCGCAGCTATGGGACAACCAGGACGAGTACAAGCGCGTTCTGCTGAAGCACTATCGCGAGCACGTTGCCGAGCAGTGTTAGAAAAATGAAGAAAAAAAGTGAAAAGTTTTAATAATACGCTTATTTTCCCCTCTGCATTTCTTTTTCGTTTCTTTTTTGTTTCGTTCTCATTTCCGACTTCAATTTAGCTCATGAACTACCATTCTCTGGCAAGACAACGGCGTCTTTGCGATATGCTAAACAGCCCATCGAGTGTCCTTGCTTTTAGCCTCGCTGCAGGTGTTCCAACTGCCAAAGCCAAGCTGCGACTTTTAGAAGAGGTTGTGAAAATGTCTGGCAGCAGAAAGCCAGCAGCATTACACACACTTGGAGACACGGGGATTCTGCAACAGGGCTCAATAACCCACACACACTAGCATCTCTCTCTGTCTAATTGTGGTGCTGGGAGCTAACATCTTTCTGGCTTCTCTGTTGTGGTAGTGGGGAGAAGCTTGTATATTAACGAAATATTTGAATCTTACTTTCAGCTAATGCAATTAAATGCTTCTCATAATCAGTCATTTATGACTGACAAATGGAGGAGGAATGCAAATGGCCATTTGGAGCCATTTTGCCTCTGTTTCCCTGAGGAATATGGCTTGAGTAGATTCTAGCTTTGTGAAACTCTTCTATTAATCTAAAATATAATAATACACATTACTATCAGCCAATATGGTCGCTGGATATGGCAATGTGCATAGTCACTAATACTTATTCACTGGTTAAAACATACCCAATTTTAGGATTCACTTTGTTTCTTGTTACTGAAAAATGTCTGCTTTAAATTGTCTGGAAACTAGACCAATTAACCACATGGCATTCTGATAAACTCAGACAGAGGAGATAAAATAACCCACATTTAGTTTCAGTCAGAATACTTTGGAATCAGCTGCTCAACAGGTTTAGGCAAAGGATCCAGGCTCTGTGCAGACTTGAATATGTCCACATCACCTATTAGCCATGTGCCATCTGGTGTCCTGAGCATACCTGTTTCAGAATAGTCATGCATTGACCTATATCTCAGCCCTTTCAACTGTGCATCTTTCTTTGCTTGGTCTACAGCCATGTCAAGTGCAACCTTGCTTTTCAGCATTGAGCTAGCATCATGGTACAGAGCATTAATCATGGTGTACACACTATCTTGGCTATTGCTGGAACTATCAATGCCTGATGCAAGAACTGCAACAGCATCTGCAACTTCAACAAGTGTTGCATTGGCAACACCATCATGCTGTAAGCATCCATTCAATGCAATGATGCCCTCAGGATATCCAGCAAGCTCATTGCTCTGTGGAATCCATGCCCTTTGTGACCATGCATAGTGGTCTACACGGGTGTAGCTTTCTGTTGCTGTTTCTGGGTTAAAGTACTTGTCCCATGCTCTGAGAACATCTTCCTTTGTCACCTTGTGCAAATGCTCCACCAGCTTGTGCCTGGCATCAAAATCATACCAGCCACTTCTAACCTCATGCCAGTGTTCTTGTGCCACTTCAGCAATGGACTTTTGCATTCTCAAATTTGATTTTACTAGTGCATTTACCCTGTCCTGAATATCAATGTCACTCAAGTTTACCAGCATTTCTCTGAACCTGCTGATAATGTTATCAATGCGCAGCTTGGCAAAGAATGGATTCTGCTCACCCTGTACTATGAATATGAAGCTTGACTGACTTGCCCTTGATGCATACAAGCCTGATTGAGTGTGATAGCCAAGCTGTTCATTTCTACCTGCCTCCTGGAAGAAATAGGTTTGCATAATTGGCTCAATAATCATTAAACCTGCACTTTCATCTAGATTGCTGCCCTTTCCACAGTAAATTGTAGAAACAGCAGCACTAGTTGCCCCATTTTCATTAGGAACTGTGAAGGAATATGCATAGCTCCCAGGTGACACATTCACACTATGCACACTATGCACACTATGCATCTGTTCTGGTTCAAGAAGTGGTGAATTGATGGCCTGAATAACCTTGTTGCCCATATCCAGTGCATCTGCTTCTGTAAACTGTCCAGACACTATCATTTGAACAAATGTCTGCTTGAACAGTCCCCTGACATATTCTTGTGTCTTTTCAAATGTGACATTGCCATGCAGTACATTTTCCTCAACCTTGTAATGATGTGCTGGTGAATGATTTAGCAGATGTAGATATTCATAGACATTTTCCAGTGCTGTCAAATAGTGCAAATGGCTGAATCTCTTTTCAAGTTCCTGATGGTACAATTCATAGTATTCCTGTTTCAGTTCAAAGCTTGTGATATAATGCATAATCTTGTCAAGCAACAGAGAAAGCTTCTCTTTGAATCCACTTAATACAATGCTTATGCTCAAGCCATCTGTATCAACAGAGTACTCCATGCCACCCATTTCTACACCATAGAGCTCCTTCTCAAGCACAGAGTCTAAGCACATTTTGTAGATTGCACCAAGGACTGATTCCTCTGGTGTTGATAGCATATGGCAAGGTTCAATGACCACATTAATTACACCATGTGGTGTGTGGAACTGTTTATCCTGCTTAAACCACAGCTCAAGATTACTTGTCAGCCTCAGAAGTTGTGGGTGAGTACTGTCACCCAAATCAGCTGCCATACTTCCAGCATCACTCATATTCAGGTTCTGTGGGATAAAAATGTTTGGCTTGGGGAACATGAATTCAGACTTTGCCACATTCACATGCTCTGTCATAAGTGCTGGATCAAGCTGGTCAATATGGTATGAGATGTTGTAAAAGTGGGTTTGGCTGTTGCACTCAACTGACCTGTGCCTCTGTGAACCAACAAGCAGCTGATAGTTGGTTGGATTGAGATGTTTCAAAAAGTCTGAAATGTGCTGTGGGTCAATGGTTTCATCTATCATTAGCTTGTATGACAAGATGTGCTCAGGTAATATATAGCCATTCAGCATGTTTCGGCTGGTATCCAATGCCCATCTTTCTGCATTTTGTTTCTCATAAAATTGGAAATCAAGCTGTTTAATTTGATAAAGTTCCTTGTAGAACCACATCTGTGGACCAACATCCATCAGCATTTGGAGATATGCAAAAATAGCCTGGACAACATCATGATAATGGTCCAGTCCAAGAGGAGTAAGATATGCATAAATATAGAATGTGCTGAGTTGTGTGAGAACTATATTATAATTGAATGCACCAACATTTGTTGCCCATCCTTTTTTCTTCAAGTATGACAAAAGTGACCCACTTGTGTCTGAGCTGAGTAGAGTTGTAAAATACTGGTGCACTGGCTGCCTGTACTGTGAGTCCAGATTGGGGACAGGAAATCCTAGGGTAATCTCATCGCTGGCTTCAAGGGTTTCATAGAATATTACTTTGCCAAGTTCACTTTGGCCAACTGGATGGTTGCTAAGCTTGAGATGTGTATCACCTCTGTCTTCAACTGCAGAGAACTTTGAAACAGCCCATTCAGTAAGTTGGTCAAGACTGTGGTTTCCAATTATTGACAGCCTCATTATGCTTGATGAGTAGTACTTGTTGTAGAACTTTTTCACCTCCTCTGCCAGAGACACATTTTCCAAGATTGCTGCATCTCTTAGAGTCTCCAAACTGCCAACATTGAATTTTGAATACTGATGTTCTGCATTTGACAGGGACCTCAGGAGATAGAAGTATCTCCAGTTTGAAGAAGACAAATAGCTCTTGTATTCAGAGTCAACTGAGTTTACTTCTCCATCAACTTTGTCATGCTTCAACAGTGGATGAACAAAGAACCAGGATAGTCTGTCAAGAGCACCTTCAAACACATCATTGTTGATTGAGAAATAATAATATGTGTAATCATTCCCAGTTGCTGCACTACTTGACCCTGAGTTGCCAAATAGGTATGAGTTGTAGCCATGCTCATCTGGGTATTTGGCAGATCCCTATTTATGGATGTGGTAGAACATGGTTTGATTAGTAAACTAATTGTAGTTTAAGAATTGCATTATATGAGCAGATTATTTATTTGTTCTTACCCTAAATAGCATGTGCTCAAGGAGATGCGCCATTCCCAAGAAAGGTTGTGGGTCAGAAATGCTACCAATATTGAGTGCAAGAGATGCTGCAGCAATCTCAGCCTGTGGGTCATTAGTACACAGAGCACTCATACCATTTGGAAGGTGGATAAGCCTGTGCTGGCGGTTGTCACTTGGTGACTGCTCCATTGTGCCAATGTATTCATGGTATGGGAGCTTGGATTCTACAGTCTTGCACTGAAGGAATAAGGTCTCATTACTAACTTTCATGTTTTGCACAAGCAGATATGCTAGGACAACAGCAGTAACTGCTGCAACATAGTAGAAATGTTTTCTTGTCACTCTTTGCAAATTTTCCATAATTCAAACTAGTAGTGGAAGAAAAAGAAAAAAGAAAGATAAAATGTGAGTGAGAGAGCAACAGAGGATGGAGAAGCAGCAGACTCACACATTGTCATGCCAGCTCGGCTAGAGTCGGTGCACAGGTGCGCCGACTCAACCTAAGCTGCATGCGCACTCATGCGCGGTGGCATTTACTATAAAAGATAGGTTTCTTTATTATCAATACATGAAACCG
>JANBOT010000309.1:0-10056 GCA_027575385.1 Coemansia sp. RSA 2399 | reverse complement strand
AATTCTTCAAGATGATGAACGCGGCAATACAAACAAACATCGCAAGGCTGCAAATCATGAAGGCCAAGGTTCTGGCAGCGTTGCGCAAGGGCGAGAACTACGAGCTCAAAACAGAGCTCAACAGCGAGTACAGGGAGCGTCGGAAAGAAGCAGTCCGGCGGGTGATTGCCAACATGACGGTGGGCAAGGATGTGAGCGGACTATTCACGGATGTGCTGAAGAACATGCACACGGACGATTTGGAGATTAAGAAGCTCATCTACCTGTACCTGATAAACTACGCGAAAACACAGCCGGACTTGGTTATTCTTGCGATAAATACATTTGTGAAGGACGCAGAGGACAGCAACCCGCTTATCCGCGCACTCGCAATTCGCACGATGGGGTGCCTGCACGTACAGGAGGTCCTGGACTATTTGTGCGATCCGCTGAATAAGTGTCTGAAGGACTCTAATCCCTATGTCCGCAAGACCGCCGTTATGTGCGTTGCCAAGGTCTTTGACCTCAATGCCAATATTGCAGAGGACAACGGCTTTATCGACGCTGTCAGGGCCGCACTGTCTGACTCGAACACAATGGTTGTTTCCAACGCCGTGTCAGCGCTAGCCGAGATGAACGAAATGGCACCAAAGCACAATGTGTGGAGGCTCGAGTCACAGTCGGTCAGCAAGCTGCTTACTGCGGTCAACGAGTGTGTCGAGTGGGGCCAAATTGCTATTCTCGAGGCGCTGGCAGACTATACTCCAA
This sequence comes from Coemansia sp. RSA 2399, assembly GCA_027575385.1. NCBI lineage: Eukaryota > Fungi > Kickxellomycota > Kickxellomycetes > Kickxellales > Kickxellaceae > Coemansia > Coemansia sp. RSA 2399. Next base: position 9,309 of record JANBOT010000309.1, on the reverse strand, counting down.
AGGACGAGAAGGAAGCCGAGAACGTCTGTGAACGCGTGCTGCCTCGTCTGCAGCATGCGAATGGCAGCGTGGTCCTCACAACAGTGCGCCTGCTGCTCAAGTACGAGAGTTTTGTGCGGCGCGCAGACTTGCTGACGCGCTTTTCCAAAAAGATGGTGCCGCCGCTGGTTACGCTGTTGTCATCCGAGTCTGAAATCCAATACGTTGCGCTACGCAACATCAACATTATTCTGCAGCGCCACCCAAAACTTTTGAGCAAGGAGATCCGCGTGTTCTTCTGTAGGTACAATGATCCGATCTATGTCAAGTACGAGAAGCTTGACATCCTGGTGCGCATATGCTCCGAGCGCAACACCGAGACGCTTCTGAACGAGCTGAAGGAGTATGCCAAAGAGGTTGATGTCGATTTTGTCCACCGCGCAATCGTGGCGATCGGCCGCCTAGCTATCCGCTACGAGTCTGCTGCAAAGAAGTCGATTTCTGCGCTCACCGAGCTCGTCGAAACAAAGGTGGAACACATTGTCCAGGATGTGGTAGTCGCGGTGGCAGAAATACTCCGCCACTACCCGGGCAAGTTTGAAGACGTGGTTCCGACGCTGTGCGAGTATATAGACTACGTGTCGGATCCCCAGGCCAAAGGATCGCTTATCTGGATATTGGGCGAGTATTCCGAGCAGGTGAAGAACATCAATAACATTCTGACAAGCTTTGTCGACAGCTTTATGGAAGAGGAGGACGCCAGCGTGCATCTGGCCATCATCAACGCAGCCGTAAAGTTCTTTGTCAAGCAGCCGCAAAAGGGACAGGCGCTTGTGCTCAAGGCGCTCAAGACGGCTACGGAAAAATGCGCCAACCCGGATGTCCGCGACCGCGCATACATCTACTGGCGCCTGATGTCGGCGGATCCGAACGCAGCACGCGCAGTTGTGCTGGCCCACAAGCCGCCGGTCGAGCCGGAGAGTGCGGATCTGTCGCCGGCGCTGCTGAGAGAGCTGGTCTCTGACCTTGGATGCGTCTCATCTGTTCTGCAAATCCCTCAACGGTTGTTTGTTTACAAGAACACCGAGAAGGCAGGTGTTCCGTTGGAGTCGGGCGGAATGGGCCAGGTCCAGCCAGGTGATTCGGAAGATGGTGCGTCATCGGCAGCTGGCGACGGAAGCATGATCGGCGGCATAGATGCGTCCAACGAAGGCGAGCCTGAGCTTTTGATTTCCTTCTGACGCGGATTTCTTATATTCGCAAAGTTTCTACATGTTGCTGCTTTTCACTTAAGAACTGGGTTTTATTTTCAAATGCGACTTTGCAGGCTAAAAATCCAGGCTCTGGTTGCTGGCGCCGTTGCTGTTTGCAGGGAGCGATGCAACGAATTTCTCAAAGACATCCACATAGTCTGCCATTAATGGCACTTTCTGCGAGCCTTGCAAGACATCCTGCGCCCTGTCTACAGCCATTTCGTTGCCTCGCTCTTTCAGAACCTGAGCCAGCGTAGGAACTGCAAACGGGTCGAATGTATCAAACTGACCGCGCGCAATTGGCGTGCATACTCGGCCGGTCTTTGGATGGATGCAGAAGGGGCTCTTGAGCAAATGATTCAGATGGACGGACACGTTCTCGTCGATGCGTGGGTACGCGTACTGGAGCATCATGTCGCGTTCGAAAGTGGCAAGCGCAAACTTTGCGCCTCTTTTGGACGCGCGCTTCTCGACAATGTCGACCATCTCTGACCATTTCTCAACGGAGGGCTTGCTGGGCCGCTTGGACCACTGGGTGTCCAGCTGCTTGCGCAGTTCCTCGTCCGGCAACGCGGCAAGTACCTTGGTCCAGCGCTCGCGCGTGAGCAGGATCTCTTGGCCCTCCAGCACCACTTCCTCAAAGTACTCCTCGATTATCTCCACGGAGCGCATAATGTGCGGGTGGTGGCTGTAGCGCTGAGACAGATTCACTTTCTTGCCCTTCTCGGCGCCGCCGCGTACTATGTTCAGGTACCCAGCCACAGCCTTGCGCGCATCGTCGTCCAGCCTGCGCGCACGCTCGTCGCACACCCAGCAATGCACGCCGCGGCGGCCCGAGTACACCCACATCAGATGGTTGAATCCAAAGTCCTCGCGCAGCGCGCGGTCCAGCACATGCATCGCTATGGTCATTAGCTTCCAGCACTTTGGGCAAATGGCTCCACCCTGGCAGCAGGTGCGCATATCATCGTAGTCCGTCATGTCGATATCAAACACAAGCTCCTTTGCAACGGGACGGAACACCCCGGGCTGCAGCGACTTGGCGTGCTTGGGCGCTGCTGTGAATATCGCGCCAATGTCGATTTTGCTCGGCGAGAGACGCACAAGCTCCCTCTGGAACTCGCTCGAGTCCTTGAACGACTGGTACCGAATGTACACGCCGTCATTTGTCGTGAAGCTGAACTCGCGGTGCGTGAACTCGGTGGTCGGCGCTGGCGCGTTGTAATTCAGCCACTTGTAGTACGGGCTGTGGGGGAATGCGCGTCGGTAGTAAACGCCAAGCGTCATTTGCGATATCTCGTTTGTCTCGTCGTCGTCCAGCTCCATGGCAGTCTCCTCGCGGGTCATTTTGATTCTTTACCGTGCAGGACAGGCAAGAGTATAATTTAGAAGAAAAAAGTATAGCAAACAAGTCGTGAAAGAAAAAAAAATAAACCTTGTTGACGAGAAGAAAAAATATCTGGTCATGCTAGATCGCACAAACCTCTATATAGGGTCACTGCGTTTTTAACGCAGAATCGGCGGAAAGAAGCACGGCCAGAATATTCTTTGTCAGGCCGTGGATCTCCTCGGCGTCTTCCTTAGACATTCTCCCGGAGGCGGCAAACGGCGTGGACAGCCGCTTCTCCCACTCAACCATCGCCGTCTTTTCGTTGTCTGTCAGCTTGCGTCCCTTGCTGGTCTGGCCGTTACACAGCGTCAGGTCGTAGCTCAGGCAGCCCCAGTTCTGGTACAGCTTGCGCGACGCCAACCACATCTCCCGCATAATGCTGTTGAGATCGTCGGCCTCTGCTCGTGTCAGCCCCATCAGCTCGCTTTCGTCGGTGGTCGCTTTTGCAGAATCGTCCTTTGCCGCTGTGCCATCGACCTTCAACTCGTGCTGTGACTCGATGTACCGCACGCGTGCTTGCAGGTGCGCCGCGAAAAACCGGGTCTTGTAGTACAGCTCCGCATGTCCGCGGGTCTGCGGGTCAAACGTGTGTTCAACGAGCAGCGTGAGAATCCGCTGCCGTGAATCATCCATCTCTTTGGTGCTGTTGGCTGCGGAAGCAGGGGACTCCCCAGCCTGCGCCGCCTTGGGGGATCTGCTGGTGCCGCTTGAGCTGCGAACGTGGGTGGCTCCGGATACTTGGGATGCGACGGTAGCAAGCGCCAGCAACACAAGAACAAGGCGGTATATACTGCGCTGCATATTCAAGCTATTATTGGGCTAATGTCATTAAAAGGATATAGGCACACCTAATACAGCTGGCAGTAGAGGAAAACACAAGTGCCGAAATGAAAAAAGAAAGAAACAAGGAACAAGGAACAAGGAACCCACCCGTATCACCTTTGAAGCATCGCACATCTCCGCGCCGCATGCATTGAATTGAGTTGTATCATTTTCTCACTGACCCCCGCAATCCATGCCTTCCGTTTTCCCCCGCCTCGAAGGAGCGAATGATGAGACAGATTTTCTTCCTAACAGATAAAAAAATCAGAGCTACCTGAAAAATCGAGTTGAGTGGAACTAGACAGCCCACGCTCGCTTCGCTCGCTCTATTACTGAGGTTCTGTTCTTTACTTTGCAGACGTGGATCCACGCCGCTTGAACCAGTTGAACCTAGGTGGTGGCCGGGCGCCTGCGCCGCTGTCACCCGAATGGGTTTCATCGTAATCGTTTGGGTAGTGCTGGCTGTACTGATTGCCGTATGCGTCGCCACGCTCACCATTGCCGACGTTGCTTGGCTTTGGCCTCACCACCCTCCCATGGCTGCCATTCCCGGGCCCAGATGGACCTACTCCCCCTTCTCTAGCAACGCTTCCAGACGGAGGAGGGGCATCCTGGTGGCGCTTGCGCTCCTCCTCTTCCTTGATGTATTTGTCGATGCTCAACGGAATCCATTTTGGCTCAGCCGGCGACTTTGTCTCGCTGGCGCCGCTGCCTTGGGGATTAGTGGTTTCGGCGTTTGGTCTTGGCGGCGGCTGCTGCTGCTGCTGCTGGCGGTACCTTGCTGACGCTTGCGAATCCTTTTTATCGGGCTCTGCAAGCGGGCCAATCTCGCCGCCCATGAACTCGCCGAGCGACTGCTGTCTGAATGCGCCAGGGCTGGGCGATGCCGCGGCGTCCGATGTTGCGCTGCCTCCATTCAACAACCCTGGCCTGATGCTGGCCTGCAAGGGCTTTGACTCCGCCATTGGGCCCAGGCGCCGAGCGCTGATAAGGACGCGGGAGCGGCCTGTGATTTGCAGACCAGAAATATTGTTGAAGCCAGCGACCCACGCTTGGCCCTCGTCATGGTCGTCGATCATCAGACGCGCCAGCTCCTGCGAGTCAGGCAGCATCCCAAACGTGCTCCCGTACTGCTCAATAGCCGCTTCTGCCGCCGTCGCCAGAATGTCGGTGCAGTGGATGCGCGACGACTCGTCCGGCTGCAACACAGTGGCCCTTGGCTTGTCGCGAATGATCCGCGAGTCTGGCCCAAACACACGCAGCAAGTAGCGTCCGTTCCAGGCTATCGCCTCGATTGTGACCGTCGTCGGATCGAGGGATATCGCAAACTCGCAGGTCGTCATGAGCTTGTCCACAGAAGTGTCGTCCTTACAGTCGTCGGAGTGGAGAAAACCAAACAGCGCGCTGGGAGTCAGGACACAGTACCGGCGCCGAAACCCGTAGCCGTCGGGCGCCTTGCGGTTAACATATCCTTTGTGGCGCGTCGATGACACTGGCGCTTTGGGCTTTGGGCTCATGCTTGCTGCCAGCCCTGAAGTCGGGCCTCCTGCCTGTTGCGTGCCCGCATATGCCCTGCCGCCGCCACCCCCCTGCATGCCATTGTTGGATGCTGGCGGCGGTGGTGGTGGCGGCGCGGCTTCTGAGGGCTGTGCCATGTCGTTACTGTGGTTGCTGGCTCCGCTAATGCTAGCACTACCGCTCATGCTGTGGCCTGTGTCAGCGGCGCCACCTGCACCGCCCGATACTCCGTTGATGGACGATGACAGTGTCTGGCGCAAGGTACGGTGCCAGGCCTGGTAGTCGGCCAGGTTGCAGCTCCGGAATGCGTAGGACTGGATGTTCAGACTGTTTCTTTGCGGGAGAAGCAGCCCCGATGCGGCTGCCTCAACGTTGTCGCTAGCGTTGCTGCTGGTTCCTAGCATCTGAACGATAAACATACCGCACTCGGCGCTAGACCTTCCACTAGGAAGCGCTACATCCAGCAGCGCCTGGATACTTGGCGTCTCAATCAGGCTGCTGGCGCTGCTATTTTCACGGCTCATGCCAGACGCTGCAGAAGCTGGGCCACCCTTTGACGCGCTGCGCGGCCAGCTACGGCCTTCCTGATCTGTTAGACGGAACCGCTGGGCAAGGTCGATCTCGAGATCTGGCTCCTTTGCGCCCTTCTCTTTGTACACGCGCAGCATGCGGTTGCGCAGGACCAACCACCGCAGCTGCCACACGGCGCCCTCTTCGCCCTCGGGCTCCAGATGGTAGATGTGGCTCTCTGCGTAGCTATAGCGGAACTCGTGTGGCTGCAGCAGAACAAAGTCGACGATGTGCTGGAGCTCCAGAACCTCTTCCTTGCGCAGGACGTATGCGCTCAGCATCTCGTCGGCGTCTAGCCAGTGCCCGGCCGAGGTCCAGAACAGACCGTACTGCTCGCGGAACTGGTTCTGGCTTTTCTGGCTGCTGGGGCTGCTAACCCCCACGGTACCCATGAATCCAGCAGTGGCGCCAGCCACCCTCGGCGTCTCGTCGCCATCCATCGCCGACCCTTGCTTCTGTTCCTGCTGTTGGTCGAACGTGGAGCCGACGGCGGTGCTAGGCGTATCGACAGTCGCCTCGGCGCCGGGATCAAGCGACTGCTGCCAGATGTTGAAGCGCAGCATGCAGATATCTCTTGCCTGCGTGACGGTGATTCCAGGGGGGAATGTCACTTTCCTCCACTGGTCTTTGGCTACATACCGCACATTCACCGTTATGCTGGTGCCCATGCTCATTGGCGTTGGCGGCATAGGCGCTGCTGACTCGGCAATGGAGTTTTGCCCGGAACCGCCAGCGCCCTTGGGTCCACGGGCTGCGCCTCCGTCTGTAGACAGTGATCCCGTGTATGGAGAGAAGGTTTTGCGCCCTTCGCCTTTCTGCGACCCAGAGGATATGTGCAGAAGCGACGAGATGGACTTGTGTCCTCCAATTATCGGCATCGTATGCGATTGAATATTTATTAAGCTGCTTTCCTTTGAGTGTTGCGATCTGGCTGGGATCTTGGCGCGTCCGTTGAGAATATGGCTGAGCCCTTCGGGGATCGTAAACAGGCTGGTGTTGACAGGCTCTACCATGCTACAGCCGTAGCGGGGAAATGATACTGGAATGAGAAGGTGGGTACGGGCTTGCAAGTGTGTTGCTTAGAGTCCCTCTGTCCGTGCGCAAATACCAATGTGAAATGTGGGCTGGGCGAAGCAAATATGCTCAAATAACCTCACGAGGAAGAGGAGGAGATGTGGCCAAAGCACAATAGGCACTTGCTAACGCAAATAGCTGATGTCTTGAAAACAGGACACGATGATGGTGTTTAGAGAATATATAAAAAATTAGAAAGCTAAACTCTCTTTCCGGGGGGCTCGGATAATGTTATTGAATAAGAAAACCTGGTTAAATAGACCAACGACAAAGAGGGGAAAGGGGAGGGAGGTGTATTGCGAATACCAAAGATAATGGAATTTTAGAAGGCGACAAACGGAGGGAAGACGATGAGGAGGAGAAAAGAAAAGGATAACAAGCCTCGCTCAGTTCTTACCAGAAACGCTGTCGGATGGTGCCCTGCACATCTTTATGGAATTGCAGGCTCGGTTTTGGTCAACAAACCGAACAAACTTTGTTGTCCACGTTTAGAAAATAATAGACAAGAGCAGGTTCTGCCTGTTTGTAAGCCACATCCAAATGTGCACAAAAAAAAGAGACCACACAGACGCAAATGCCACGATGCTATGCACCGCTGATCAAACAACCACTTCAAAAGGCAAATATTTATGTGCGATGCTGCTTTAGACATGCATTGTTAAAAGGCAGAACAGAATCGCTACCTAGCTCACAGTGCATTCGTCCACAAACCTTGTTTTGCAAATCTGTTAGCGTCATATTTGCGGATCGGCATGTAAGAATGCAATTATGTCTTGCAGTTTTGTTGCCTTGGATACGCTTGCGTCACATGGTAAATCCATGCTTTTGGATCTGTAAAAACAAGTTGATGTTCTGCAAAAAAGGCCCTTTGCCTTCTTCGGTGAGCAGCCAAGCCGTGGTCATTTGTTTTAATTTTCTAAAATATGCATTTGTTTACGCTTCCATCTTTGGCATGTTATTTGCAGGAAACAAACACTTGAGCGCTACCTTGCAGACAGTTGTGATGGTCTCACTGTCGGATCGGCAGGCGTTTCCGTTCGTTCGCGCATGTCATATTTGCCAGGCAGCTGCTGAACATGCGAGCTGTCATGAACATGTTCTTTCTCGATCTTGTCTTCAGCTCAAACCCTGCACCGTCTGCTGTTCAAGTGGCTTGGATATAATTAAAGTGAAGCGTTGCAGCCGTTTCCTCCAGATATTTGCTTTCCGCACAGTGTGTTTGGCCCTTCCAAGCCGCAAATTACCACACTTTTTTTGCTGCTGTGGCATATGTGTACGCAAATGCACATGCATATGCAGTTTCCTTTTCCGTTTTTTGCCATGCGCAGGCGGAAGAAAAGAAAAAAGCGGAAGAAAAGAAAAAGAAGACTGTCTCGCTTGCACCTCGGTAAAACATGTGGCTGGTTGGTATCCATCCATTTTCCTCTGCTAGTCATTCGGAGTTCATATACCAGAACATTGAGACGACGTGCCCGTTGTTGCTGGCATGTGTTCTATTGTGCTTGACAATGTGCCTAATCCGAATTAGATGTCAGTTATCCAGGAGAGGGTGAATGGCATGTTCCTCGCCAATGTGCCAGGTATTCACTATATTCAAAACAACCACGATAGGGGGAGGGGCAAACAGTCTTGTCATACAATTGTGAATAGCCCCAGTCGCAATGACATGGCTCGGACGAATCCACTGTGGACTGTACTCTGCTTATTATTTGAGGCAAGCTAGTCGCTCTCATCCTCGTCAGGATTATTGGCAGGCGCTTCGTCACTGTCAGAATCGGCGTTGCCTTTCGCCGCACCGCTGTCGCTGTCGTTGTCCTCGGTGTATGCATCAGATTCGCTTTCGGTTTCCTCCACTCCGTTGTCATTGTCTTCGTTGTTGTCGCCATCTCTGCCATCTTCACTGCCTCTAGCCGCTTCAGTCTCGTCATCGTTCGCATCGCTCTCTTCGCTGTCGCTGATCTGGTCAACGTTGTAGGACATGCCCTTTCGGGCCACGCTACGCCGCTTGCGCGACGACATTTCATGTTCCGATGATTCATTCAAGTCGTCAATGATGTTGTCTTGATCCATGGCCACCAGCTCTGCTTGCAACTCGCGCTTCGCCTTGATCTTTTTGCATTTCTCCACGGTTGGCCGTCCATCCATCCCCAGATCCTCGAGCGTTTTTTTGAGATGGCGAATTTGCTGCGCACCATTCATTCCAGCAAGCTCCTTCGACCACACCTTGCGCAAACCACACTTGCCTATATACGACTTTAGGTTGTCAATAGCTGTCTTGCTTCCTGCTGAGATATCTTTGCTGGTGCTTGGCATTTTTGCACGCTTTGACTTTGGTAATGGCTGCTTCTCTGCTGGCTTTCTTTTGACACGGGCTTTCGTTTCGCTGGCAGAGGCATCCATATCGCCTTCCTCACTCTCGTTTCCAGAATAAGAACCATTCACTGCGTCGTCGTCGTCTTCGTCTTCGTCTTCGTTCTGCTGTTCCTTGTCGCTGCTTTTGGCATTTGCCTCGTTTTCTTGTGTCAGTTCTTCAACCACTGCAGCGACGGCGTCTTTGATCAACTGCTTATATGGCTTCTCATCCAGTGCTTTTTCCTCGAGGCCAAACTCCTTTTCCGCGTAACGGCGCACATCGCGATCGGTCAGCATATCTAGGTCTCCTTCTCGCACAATCCTTTCGCAGACAGCCTTCAGCTTTTCAAC
>JANBOT010000308.1:0-10075 GCA_027575385.1 Coemansia sp. RSA 2399 | reverse complement strand
TAGGACGCAGAAACAAAGACATGCCGCCATACCGACCGCCTCCACTAGGTAAGTAACAAAAACGCATAATTTCTACATATCGGGCAGTCTATAGTCAGTAAGGATTCAACAATAACCTCACTTCTTCCATGGCATCGTACTGTGAGTAGAACCCTATGGCCAGCCAGGAAGCGCGCCATACAACGACGGGAGAAGGGGCCAGCGCAGCGGACAGTACTCTGGACGTCGGGGACCACCGCCACCGCCACCGAAGTCGCAGAGACAGATGGCCCAGCAGCCGATGCTAAACCCTTTTGGACCACCATCCGACTCGCACCACACAGACGAGTATACTGGAGAACGTGACGGCGACCAAGCTTACAACGACGACGACGATAGCCCAGTTGTTGCCTTCATCAGTGGCATTGGCGCATCGGTTGACGACGAGTGGATCAAGAAGATCTTTGATGCGTGTTGCAAAATAGCGATGTGGAGAAGAGCCTATGACTCGGATGAACGGCCACAGTCCTTTGGGTTTTGCGAATTCAAGACGGCAAAGGATGCAGTGCGCGCCATACGCGTCTTGTCCAGCACCCGTGGGCTGCAGGCGGGTGGATGGGTGCTCCCAGGTATGACCAACGGTGCCGAAGCCAAGCCGCTTGACATCACAGTTGATGGTCGTATACGAGGTGCCCTGGAAGCGCAACTGTCGATGCTCGAGTCGCAAGATGATGCCGACAACGACAAGGACGCACTATCTGCGCTCGATGCGGTGAAGAGTATCTTCAAGGAGCTTGAGGAGTCGATCAGCGTCAAAGAAAAAGATAGCGAAATCACAAAGCCTGAAAAGGAAGGCAGTCAGCAGCAGGACGAGGATCCTGAAAAAAGAAAGGCGGGCGATGAGCTTGACGAATCCGCATCTGGCGGCGCCAGCCACGATGGTGGTGCTAGAAACAGCAAGCGCGATGAAACCGAGCAGGAGGCCGACCCAGAGGCTGGCGATGCCAAGGTACCGGTTTCTCTTGAGGATGAGGAGATTTGGGAGAAGGAGAAGCTCCAAAAGAGCCGGTACCGACACTACGTAGTCGCGGCAGAGGAGCGCGAACGTCGTATGGCCAAGGAGGAAGCAGACCGCGAGGAAAGGCTAGAACGGAGCGCGATGCGTGAGCTGGACCGCGTCGAAGAGCGACAGCGAGTACGGGACTCTGTAGCCGAGATGCTGCTCAGCTGGGACGATAAGAAAGAAAAGCGCCTGCGCGAACACGAGTACTACCGAGATCGTGAAAGGTGGTGGCACCGTCGCAAAGATGCTCGTGCACGTGAGATTGAGTTGGACGATGAGGACAGGCGCTGCGAGGAGCTTGAGGAACGCGAAAAGAAACTGAAAACGGAGACTGAACGAATTGGCGAGTCAATGACAAGGGCTTCTATTAGTGGCACCGAGGACGGGTCCGACTCAAAGATGACAACTGAACACGAGCCAAAGTCCAACCGGCGCGAGCAGATCGAGGCTTTAATAAGGGAAATCCCGACAGATACAGACGCGCTTTTCACATGGCCGCTGAAGTGGGACTCTGTCGACGAGCAGATGCTGAGTGCAAAGATCGAGCCTGCGGTATCCAAGCGCCTCTCCGAGTATCTAGGCAGCGATGCAGATGATGGATCTGTTGAAGAGTTGTCTGGATTCATCGTTGGCCATATCCGCGACCACAATTCTCCAAGCAGCCTTGCTGAAGAGCTAGAGATGGTTCTTGTCGACGAAGCGCCCGTGTTTGTGGCTCGCATTTGGCGGGTTGTCGTTTACGAATCGGAAGCCAAGGCCAGAGGACTCGTTTGAATAAATGTGGTTCCCATCTTTTTTTTTGTTAGCAATATTATTGATGGTTGTGAAGAAAAAAGATGGGATATCTTCAACTTTTCAGGAACTTTAACGCGTTAGGGCAGTTGGCGCTGGATACGCGGTACTCGAATGCCTGCGGCGGAGAGACTGCTGCGAGCTTGTGATACAGCTTGCTTAGTTTGTCCAGCTGTTCTGGGTCAACAGCATACTTTGCAGCAGCGTGCTCGGTCAGCACAAAAACAAAGTACACGGCACTTTCCTTGTTGTGGATCGGTACAGCCTGTGCATGTGTCTGTGCCTGTGCGCCAGATGAGTCGATAGCAGCACCGCCGCCGCCGACGTTGGTGTTGTACGCTGCCGAGAGAATGTCGGTGCACTCGACCAGAAATGAGACCACTTGCTCGTGTGCGCAATGGCGGACGCGCGCCTGCTGGTCGAGAAACCTCAGCAAGGGGACAGCCTCGGTTGCCTGGGATATTATGCCGTCGGTGTTGGCGCCCTTGATGCCCTGTCCTTCCAGATCCAGTCCTTGGATGGCCGAGTTAAGCACAGCAGAAACAAGTCCCTTTGTTTCCTTAATGTGCAAAACCAGGCTTAGTATAAACGCATCGCATTCAAAGGCATTCTGACGCAAGTCAAGCGCGACTTGTGGCTGCTGCTGTTGCTGCTGGGGGTTCTCAGCGGAAATGCTGTCATAAACGTCGTTAGGCAGTCCAAGCGATGTCTTTGAGGCTTCGCTGATGGCCGGAAGCCAAATGTTCAGCATGGCAATGTCGAATTCTGCAACGCGCTTCAAAAGAAACACGTAAAGCACCTGGCGAGCGAGCTCGCTGGACACTAGTATCGAGATATCCTCATCCGATGGTTGCGGATCGCCCATCTTGCTGTACACAGCGTCCTTGCTGGGTAAGGCGCCAACATGATTGAGGTGAGCCATTTTGGCGACGCTGCCCTTCAGCAGATGTTGCTCGTAGGGCCCAAGTTTGCGGTCGTGCTTTTGCGAGGCCAGGACGAAGGGAATCAGCGAGCGGAAGAACTTGCGTGTGACGGGGCGATCGAAGCCGGGGATCTTGGGGTGCTCTTGCGACAGCAGGTCGTGGGCAAGCAGGCCGATCCTCAACACAAGGCTTGGCCAAGTGAGGTCAGAGTACCTGGTGCTGACCTCTGCGTTTGGCGCCATGTCCTCGAGAATGAAAAATATATACTGCGCGAGGATGTGGCGCGAATACGGGCTGCTGAGGATTAAGGCGATTTCGCCGTACGGCGCGTTCTCGGGGTCAATGCCATCAAAGTACTTTTGGAGCTCGATCACGCGCCGTTCGTCCATTGCCTGCTTCATGATGCACGCGTCGAGCCACCACGCAAGCCCATGGCACACATCGTTTCTGGTGATATCGGCCACATCGTTCTCGTGCATGGTCATTACAAGGTCGAGACGCAGCGTACCGAAGGCCGGGCTGTTTGTCTCGAGGAACCTTGCACGCACCATCCCCAGCGTCTGCATGTAGAGCTGCAGATCGGCGTCGATGGCGCTGGTAATCCGGGTAAGTGCCGGGTGTGCCCGACGGCGCGCCGAGTATGCCTTGACGTGGGAGCTGCATATTTCCCGCGACATGTCGAGCAGCTCTTCGTTTCTGGCGTAGCTGTCGATCAAGGGCATCATATAATCTTCAAACAGCACATGGTCGCGGCGCCATAGCTCGCGCTTGACGACAACGCTGCATTTCTGGTACAGTGCGGGCGTTTGGAGGATGGCCTGGCAGATGTCGTCAGGGAGCAGCCGCGGGTGCCTTTCAATAAGCATAAGCGGGAGGTGCTGCAGCCGCGGAACCGCAAGATAGTGCTTCATCTGGGACAGGAGCGCAATGTGCTGGTCCGGAGGAAGGGCTTCTCTTTGGATACGGCTTTCTGCAGACAGGACAGTCGCCTTCAGCACGGCCTCGTGGACACTCCACTTTGTATGACCAAGCGAGTGGAGCAGGTCGTATATAGTGTCTGCGGCAGGGATGTCCAAGCCATTTCCAGCGCTGAATTCTTTGATGGCCTGGTTTGGCTTGCCCATGCTCATCATCCGCTTGATCTTTTCCTTGCCTGCGTCCATTATAAAGTACTGTTTCTGCTCCTGCTGGGTTACGTCACCAGCGACCGAGTTCCTACTGCTGCTTGAATTGCTCATGATATGCTTTCCTCGGACAGACGGTCAGTTTCCCGAGGGGTACAACGCCGAATATAATAAACGAAAATGAATAATTGGGATAGGCCGTGTGACGGGTGCAGAAAGTAGTTAATGTGACACTGTCTTCTGGCAACTGCAGAAAAACCAAAAAATAAAAAAATTGGCTGCACGCGTGCGCCAAGTCAATCTAGATTTTGTTTCTGGAAGCTGTGGGCTTCATGCATAATTGCGTTATTCGTTCCGTCATGTGACGGACTATCCATTTTTTTTTTTAAATGAGAACAGATCAAGAGTTTTTATTCCCTGTCACGATATCGACAAAATCGGGCGTCAGTGACATTCGATTGGCCGAGACAGCGAGAAAGCGGGTGTTTTGGGTGTGCGTTGAAGGCCCGAATGTGGTGTGCGTTGAAGGCCCGAATGCGCTGTAGAGTTGGGGAAGGGAAACTACCCGCGTGTTGTTCAACAAGTCCACTCATTTAAAAAAAATTGGGGATCTGTGGTGGTTTCTCCTGTTCGCCAGAGAGTGCTGGGAAAAAAAACCCCCGAGAAGCGAATGCCGGAAATTGCCTTTTTTTTTGCTCGTGGTGGTTGGGAGGGATTATCGTGCTCAATATTTTTTCTATCCGCACACTAGAAAAAAAAATTGGGTACTTAAATGGCAAGCCTTTCCCGCTTCCTCCTCCGTTCTACCGATAACCATTCGTGTGTGGGGGGACCACCTTATTCTCTTTTGTGCGTACATAATATTTTTATTTTGCTGATATTCGCATTCTCGTGGGTAAAAGAAACTATAGATTATTATTGTTCAGACATATAGCGATGATCTTCGGACGACGCAAAGCAACGAGTGACACTGTCCCAAAGGGCGTGCAGACGGTGGAGGAGATAGACGTGGAGCTGATGCAGCGGCAGCACGAGCTGGACGAGATGAACAAGGAGAGCACAACGAACTGGGAGATGATCCGGTCGTTCCTTGTGTGCGGGGCGGCGTTCTTTGCGGACGCATACCTGATGTTCATCAGCAATGTGATCGTGATGATAATGGGGTACGTGTACTACCACGACGCAGAAGGCTCGGGCAAAAACGAGGTGCCGACAAAGTGGAGCACGCTGGTGAAGGTGGCGGTACAGACGGGGTGCCTTCTGGGGCAGCTGATTCTAGGACGGCTTGGGGACAAGTTCGGGCGTACCGGCGTCTTTGCAATGGGCGCCATCCTGGTGATCATCAGCACTGTAGGCGCCTCGTTTTCTAACAGCGCGGTGCGCGGCTTCAACGTCTTTGTGTTCCTGTTCATATGGCTGGTTCTCGTCGGCATTGGCGTCGGCGGCGACTACCCGCTGGCCGCCACCATCACAAGCGAGTATGCCAACGAGCAGACGCGCGGCAAGATGATGGCCGCTGTCTTCTCGTGCCAGGGGCTGGGCAACGTCAGCGCATCTATCGTCGCCATCGTCGTGCTTGCCTGCTTCAAGTCGGCCATCCAGAACGACGTCTACACGCTGGACTACGTGTGGCGCATCTGTCTAGGCTTTGGCGCCATCCCCGGTGCCATCACCCTGTACTGGCGTCTGACCATGCCCGAGTCCAAGCGCTTCCAGGAGGAGGCGAAGCGGCGACTGGCTGCTGCTGCTGCGCAGGATCTGGAGCCGGAGACCGAGTCGCTGCTCCTCGTCAAGCCTGCGTTTGTTGCTGCAGCTGCAGACGAACCATTGGATGGGCAGCAGCAGCCGGCAGCGTCGACCAGCTCGCTGCGGATGAACAAGCTCCACGACGAGGTGTACGAGATGCAGCCAGTTGGCTCGTCAAACACATGCAGCGTGGAAGACGGCACAGTGCAACCCGAGCAGGCAGCGGCAGTGCAGGCAACGCGGCGACAGCAGGAGACGTTCGGGCAGTACTTTGGGCAGTGGAAGAACCTCAAGGTGCTGCTGGGCACATCGATAGCGTGGTTTGCAGTGGACGTCGCCTTCTACGGCATCAACCTGAACAGCTCCGTAGTCATCAGCGCAATCGGGTTCTCAGGCAACGTGCAGACAGACGACCCATACCACGTGCTGACGCGCAACTGTCTGGGCAACATCATTATCAACCTGCTGGGCTCGATCCCCGGATACATTTGCACGGTGTTTACCATCGAGCGCTTGGGCCGCAAGCCCATCCAGCTGCTGGGCTTTGCTGCGCTGACGGCGCTGTACATCGTCATCGGCTTTGCGTACCACAAGATCCTCGACGCGTCCAACGTCGCCTTCATCGTGCTGTTCACGCTGGCGCAGTTCTTCCAGAACTTTGGCCCCAACGTCACGTGCTTTGTGTGGCCTGGCGAGGTGTTCCCGACGCGGTTCCGCGCAACCGCGCACGGGATCTCGGCCGCATCCGGGAAGCTGGGCGCCATTGTTGCGCAGGCGGGGCTGATGAGCATCAAGGACCGCGGCGGACCCAACGCATTCATCCCGCACCTGATCGAGATCTTTGCGCTGTTCACGCTGATCGGCTTCTTTGTCACGTTCTGGATCCCCGAGACGCGGGGGAAGACGCTGGAGGAGATCACTGGCGAAAGCGACGACTAAGTTTATTTATTATCATCGCTGTATTAACGTATTTTAAGCAACATTCCGGCATGACGATGAGAAAGATGTAACTGAGCGGGTGGTGCCATTGTTCATTTTCTAAAGTTAGCTCCGTTGATCAGCCCATTCATACGACGCCAAAAGGAAAACTATAAATAAAACCCCGTCTGGAAATGCTGTGTCACATCGGAAACGGGAACGGGATGAAAAAACCCCCTCCCCAGTAGTCTTTGCTTTGACGTAGGAGAGAGAGAGTGTGTGAGTGAGGGAAAAAAAGAAAAGAGGAAACGAGATGTTGCAAATGGAAATAAAGAAAAAAAAGAAAAAACGCATAGGGCTTATTCGTAGCCGTTAGGGTTGTTCTCCTGCCAGCGCCACAGGTCAACACACATCTGCTTGATGTCGCGGTGGACCTTGAAGCCAAGCTCCTTGGTGGCCTTTGCCGGGTCGCAAAGGATGGTATCAATGTCGCCGTCGCGGCGGCCCTCGATCACATAGGGGATCTTGCGGCCGCACGCCTCGGAAAAGGCGTCGATCATCTCGAGCACGGTCTGGCCAGTTCCAGAACCGACATTAAAGACCTCGTAGCCGTGGGCTTCGGGAAGGCGCCTCAGCGCAACGACATGGGCCTCGGCAAGATCCATGACGTGGATGTAGTCGCGGACGCCGGTGCCATCGCGCGTGTTGTAGTCGGAGCCGAAGACGTGCAGCTCCTTGAGGTTGCCGACGGCGACCTGCGACATGTACGGCATCAGGTTGTTGGGGATCTGCAGCGGATCCTCGCCCATTGTGCCGGACTCGTGGGCGCCAGTGGGGTTGAAGTAGCGCAGCATGATGGCGCCCCACCCGCCGTTGGCGTCGGCGACGTCGCGGATGATGCTCTCCATGTACAGCTTTGTGCGGCCGTACGGGCTGGAGCACCCGAGCTCGTTGGTCTCCCGCAGCGCGTTGCCATCGTAGTCGGCCTTGTAAACGGTGGCTGACGACGAAAACACTATGTTCTTGACGTCAAACTCGACCATAACGTCCAAGAGGTTCAGCGTGCCTGCCACGTTGTTGCGGTAGTACTCGAGCGGCTTGCGCACCGACTCGCCCACCGCCTTCAGCGCCGCAAAGTGGATGACGCTGTTGATCGTGTGCTGTCGGAACACTGCCCGCACCGCGTCGATGTCGCCAAGGTCCACCGCGTGGAACGGGATCCGCTCCGTCAGTCCCGCCAGCTTCTCGATGCGCCGCAGCGGCTCCTCGCAGCTGTTGCTCAGGTTGTCCAACACAACCACCTTGTAGCCCTGTGTCAGCAGCTCCAGCACCGTGTGCGACCCGATGAACCCGGCGCCGCCGGTGACTAGAACCGTGGAGGGCGATGTGTTGTTGTTGCTGGAAGGCATTGTTTGCTTTTTTTTCTTTTTTGCCTACGGTCAAGGGAAAACGTTTAGATAAAAAGAGAGGGGGAGGAGGAAATGCAAGCTATCTATAAAAAAAATCAAAGATAGCAGTTTCGCTTGAAGCCGGAAAATCGGAAAGTATGATAGGAAATTAAGTTGTTCGCTCGAAGCAGAAAAAAAAAAACCTGAAAGACGAAATCCAACTTATAAATAAATTCTTTCCTGTTAAACACACAAACGCACACACACATATCAAGGCCTCTTGTGCAGACCAATAACAGCCGATGACAAGCACATGCAACAAAATGTGTGTGTGTGGGGGGGAGCGTGTGTGCGTTTGTGCACAGACTATTATTACTACTGCTCTATTCTTGATTCTTGGAGAGCCGAGCCGCCCCGCCCCAGTTTCTCAATACACGCCGCTGTCGTCATACTTACGACAAACAAGACTTCTTCTCTCTTCCTCAGCTCATCCGAACATAATTTTTTATTTTGCTTTACGATGCCGCTTTGCCAGATAATCACAAACATCCGGCCGATGAACTCCAAGGCGCTGTCGATCAAGGTGTCAAGCACGGTTGCGGAGCTGCTGTCGAAGCCGCTGAGCTACGTCATGGCCATGGTCACGTACAACTCAAGCCTGACGTTTGGCGGCACAGACGAGCCCGCCGCCTACGTGCAAATCGGGTCCATCGGGTCTGTGGGCGGCAACAGTAACATCAACATCGTTACGGGAATCACTAACCTTGTGGCGGCCGAGCTGGACGTCGAGGCTAGTCGCATCTACGTTGCCATCCAGGACATTGATGGTGCCGAGTTTGCCCTTAACGGGTCCACGTTTGCCTAGGCCTTTCAGATAACCCCATCTCGGAGCCAGGAATATGCATTTTTTTTAATTTTCTTCGTCTGTTTATATTTGATAGGAACAATAAATAAAGAAACCAAACCCCTTTAACGCTTGCAAGGTGATCACTCGCTCTTCGATTCAGACTTAGCAACATCGCTCTTCTCTTCGGGCTTAGCAACATCGCTCTTCTCTTCGGACTCGGCTGCTGGCTCTTCGTCCCTCTTCAGAAGCAGAACCAACGGAACGTGGTCGCTGGCGCCATAGCACTGGTTGCGCACAAAGATATCGCGCACACGCGGCATCAGCGGCTGCGAGACCACAAAGTAGTCCAGGCGCCACCCGATGGCCTTCTCGCGGCAGTTGGCGCGATAGCCAAAGTACGTGTATCCAGAGGCGCGCGCATCGGGGTTGAGCGCGCGGAACACGTCGACGCGAGGCACCCCGCTGCTGCCCTTGAGCAGCTCCGTGAAGCCGTCGCGCTCCTCGATGGTGAAGCCGGCGGACCGCTTGTTTGTCTCGGGGCGCGCCAAGTCAACCGGGTGATGCGCAACGTTGAGGTCGCCAGTGTAGACGACGGGCTTTGTCTTTTCCAGCTCCGCCAGATGCGCCGCCATCGCCACATCCCACTGCATGCGGCGGTCCAGCCGCACAAGCTTTTCGCCAGCGTTCGGCACATAGCACGCAACAAGGAAGAAGGACGCATACTCCAGCGTGATCACGCGGCCCTCGGTGTCCATGTCGCCCAGCCCGTACTTGGTCTTCAGCGGCTTGATCTTTGAGAATACTGCCGTTCCCGAATACCCCTTCTTCGTCTTGCTGCAGTGCCAGTACTCGTGCGGGTATGTCTTCTTGCTCAGCAGAAACATCATCGCTTGGTTGACCTTGGTCTCTTGCACGCACACGATGTCCGCGTCCTCCGCCGCCACGTACTCCTTGAATCCCTTCTTGCACGCCGCTGGCAGCGAGTTGACGTTGAAAGACACGATCTTCAGTCTGTCCTCATCCGTCGCCGCAATGAAGCTGTAATCCGTCGGCATTGTCTTGTTTGTTGGTATTGCCGCCTCTGTCTTCTTGGTCGGTGTTGCTGGGGCTTTGTCAAGCGCTGCCTTCTTTGCCTGCACCGAACCCTGCGTGCTGCCGTCATCATCCGCGTCGTCGGACGCCGGCCGCTTGGTCCCTGCTGCCGCCATCTTTGCTAGCCGTATGATCTTGACCGTGGTTGCCTTTGCGTAATATCGTCTGTTGCTAGTGGCTACAAGTGGCCTGACCCAACAGCC
>JANBOT010000307.1:0-10106 GCA_027575385.1 Coemansia sp. RSA 2399 | reverse complement strand
TGTCAGGAGAGTTCCATAGAAGTGCACTGATCTATAGAAAGCACAGCCTCGTGTGTGTGAGTGCTAAACGGAAATAATTGCAATTCGACTGACAAGCCTCTTGGAATCGTTCACCTTGAAGCACTTATCCAAAACTGGGACTCGATTGTTAACAATCTAAATACGAAGAAAGTAGTGGCACTCACAATTAGAACTTTTGCATGTAAAGTTTATTTGGCGACCAAGACTGATTATTTGGCTTGGCTTGGCAGCTTTGGTGGTGGCTGTTCGGTTTTAATGGAGATGTGACAAGATATCTCGAATGGTGAAGCATAATTATCTGGCGCGGCTTTCTGATATCTACTGATGTTACCTAGAAGGGTCTAGTATTTACAATGCGGATTTTACTTGTTATTTGCCGATAAATGCGATGAGTACTCGCATAAATGTTTTCCCTAATGCGTCCACGAGAAATATTTATTGCTGGCGTCGACTAACTTTTTATATCTGTTTAGTTTTCAACGAATTACGGATATAATAAACTAACAAGTATCTAATTGAAACAACTGCCAGCTGGCTTTAGATTAAAAGTTTAGCATTCCTTCAACGATCTCCTTTGGAGTCTGCTCCTTCTTTCCACCAGATGACGAGCTTGAAAATTGTGCGGCGGGCATTGTTGGTTCGTTATTCCAATGTATTTTTTGGATGGCTTGGTGGCTAGGCGGCTAGGCGTGGAAGGTGTATGTTAGGAACAAGTGGGCGGGGCTTTGGATAACTGAGGTGTTTGGGTGATATATATCTTGGTTGGGTACGCGGTCTTCTGTCTTTCCCTCTTCCTATTTATATCTCGAGGATGGCCTTCTTTTTAGCGCAGGTGCGAATGTTACAGATGTATTTAACAAATCCTTATTCCAGATAGCATGCTGGTGCATAATCTTCTTTGTCCTTTGCCCATGCTTTGTGATTATGAATCCGACTTTTCGCATCCTGTGGCGGATGAAATGTTGGAAAATGCCATGAGAGTCTCGGATTTCGCAGAACCACATGGTGAAAACCGGTTTGGTGTCAATAGCGTATACACAATTTCTTTAAAAATGAGCGACACAAAACAGAAAGAACAAAGGAGAAAACTGCAATAGGAAAATGTCTAAAGAACATAATTTGTTCGCAATACAATAGGGACGTCAAATTGGGCGTGCGCAAGAGTGATGACACGAATTGTATGTCAAAATCTCCGTAAAAACGCGTCTTTGGTTTATCATGCCCTTTCAGTAACCAGGGGTGTCAGGGTCGGCGTCAAAGAACACCGGGTAAAAGTTGCTGTCGCTGTCGCCGGTATATGGAAGGGAGTTCAGCTTGAGTGTCGGCGTGAAGACATCACCTTGGTCGTAATAGTCCACCTCCATAAAGTTCACCCAGATAGATTGGCCGCCTCGACATGAAACAGCGTGGTACTCAAACTGGTACCCGTTTGTGGTGCCCAGGCTGAACGGATAGGGCATGTCGCTGTACGGTACCCCGTTGTATGACGCCGTCTGAACTATGTAATGCGGAATTAGCAATATAGACTCTGTGGAGCGAGTCCACGGGCCGCACATCCACGTACTGCCGTAGTCGTACGGGCCTTGGAGTCTTAGTACGATACCACCGTATGGAATAAAATACCCCTTTGAGTTTGCGTTGGATACCGCGACCGACTCTGAAAATACCACCAGCGTCGTGCCGGCATCAATCATGTCGCCTAGCGTTGGCCAGGTGGTGGGCTTTCCAGGGAGCGCGTACTGGTCGACACCAGAGCTTGTAAACGCATTCGTCACATACGCGGGGCTTGCGTCCATCGATGTTCCTTCGAGAAAGATAGTCACTACATCGTTCTGATTGTCGTCTAACCAGCTCTTCACAATCTTGAGAGCATCGACAAGCTCGCCGCCATTGTTTACGCTGCAATCGGGGAAACATAGCAGCACTGATGAGGCGGTGGTGCCTTTTGTAAGGTTGAAATGCAACCCGCGAACGCCGTCATCGAGCTGCTCCTGGATGCCCTTGTATTGGGTCCCGGGAACTGAAGGTTGTGAACTGTTGGTCACTGCGAACGAAGCGTGCGTCGATACATACGTAACATCGTTATATGCCCGTGTACAAAGCTCGGAATGTTGGTTGCATAGCCGTTCGCTATCGCCTACGGCCGCTGGAATGTGTAAAAGTATAGTTGCCAAGAGAGCCAGTGCATAAAATAGTGTATTGGACAATGATCCTTTATGGCGAGCACCGTGTATGGCGCTTCTGTGTATTGAGGGTGTCATGTGCGGAGTATTGTCGACAAGAACGATTGAGCTGACTCGGGCGTGCGAATGCGCGATGAAACAGGTGTGTGAAAATGAAACGTAAAGTCGGGATAGAATGTAAAGGCGAGAAAGGGCGATAGAGGTAATACACAAACTTTGGGTGTGGATGTAGGGAGGAAGGAGGGAGGGAAACTGCAATTCGTTTGGAGTAGGAAAATGAAAGACAAGAATGAACAGGTCGAGCGTGAGATGATGTACTCTAGAAATAAAACAAACAGGTAGAGGACTAGAGAAAACAAATAGCGAGAATGGCCAAGAGACAACAAAAATGTGAAAAGGGCAAACTTGAAAAAGACAGTAAGTTTTGAGAAATTACAAAAGATAAAGCTCTTAATCCCTCGTTGGCCGGCGTTGGGTTTACTGCGTCTTGACCTCTGCGCATCAACACCAACAGAAAACAACAACAGATTTCCTCCCTAGGAGAGTAGAGCGACTCGGTCCTGTTTGAGAGAGAAGATTCAAAATAACTTTAATGGTCCCAACGGTCCTCTCCGCTTTTATTCAGTGCGGACAAATGAGCGATCGCAGGGAGGGATTTCAATTAACACAATAATGAAACGCCAAGTCTGCTTCGCTTTGTTGCTGATCGCCTCAATGCGTTGAAAAATAAACAGAAAGAAGCACAGTGGAGGGAAAAGTAAGCCTCAGTGGAGTTTTATGTGGAAAGACGAGAAAGGAAGAATATATTTATAAGAAATTGGAGGAAAGAAAAGAGGAAAGCAGCGGAACGAAAACGAGAGTACGCATACAGTATCTTAAACAAATTGAGAAAAAGCCGACCTGTCAAACCTTTTTCTCGCACTTCACTGGCCGTATATCGTAGGCTAATCGTTGGGCGAACAAAGTCTAAATTGGTGAAGAGTGTGAGCTCTTTTGGAATGACGTATGTGATCCCAAAAACGGAGCTGTATTTTGACATGCTCGCATCGGCCACCTGAGGCCTATTGTGCCACCAGCATTGTACTCTGTCCGGATCCTTGCATCATCGCATGATCCAGAACAAAGCCATTTGCGCATGACCAAGGGGGTTCTGCAGATTCAGCTAGAAATTTGACTCTGCAAAAAGGCAGCCTTTGGCTACCTGTTTCAGAGTATGTTTGCAAGGCTCCAACAACCTCTCGCAAAGATCCAAGAAAGGAAAAATGTTCCATCTTAAAAAAAACTGGGCTCGGCTTCTCCCAATTGGTCTGTTTGCCACTGTGAACGACACTGTGAAATTGTCACTTTTTGGGGGAAGCTGGCTGGAAAGGATAAACCTCCGCCAGAAAAAATCCTGTTGTTTTCTGCATTCGGAATGGTTAGAAAGGAATTGACTCAGGACCGCTTTCGATGGCGATCCATGGATTTGGTATGTTTCGACTATAATAAACACACACATAGCAAAGAAACGTTGCAATGAAGACTTGCCTGCCAAAGCATGCTCAGATCTCTGGATTTGCAGCATGTTACGTGTGCATACCGCATGTCTTGTCACCATTAAAACGGCAACAGCAAACGCTGTCATTCTTGGGCTATTGACGGCAAACCGAAAAAGCATACAAACAAAGTAGCCAATTTATTTCAAACAAGTTTCATGTCTCTAAGCGCCTTGGTGTTCTTGCGCACAAAACCGAATAAATACTCGCGTGTCCTTTCGTCGGCATGCTGGCCATCATCTGTCGTCAGATGCATGCGTTTAATGGTAGTTGGTAACGAACCAAAGTAGGGTCTGGTTTCACTTTCCAGCTCAGACAACGAGACCACGCCCTCGGCGTCCACCGGAAATGTGACTTTGTCTGCGACCACATCCACCAGTTCGGGCATACGAGAAATCAAGGCCATCAGAACCGCAAACGAAATCGATAAGCGCACGGTCAGCGACGTGAAATAAAGCTTGTCCATATCCTTGAAATCAACAAGCCGCACTTGCCTGTCGACGACGCATTCTATTTGCTTTGCCATGTTGTTATTGCCGAATAGACTGCGGATGATGTCGGTATAGCTCAAGCAGTTGTCGCCAAACTCTGCAGCCTTTGAAAACACGTCGTCCACAAGCCGTTTAGTGCACACATTGTGCAGGTTGAATATCAATCCGTTCTTGTCCTTGATGGCTAGCATCTTCAGATTTCTGGGAAGCCTTGTGTTAGCCAATATCGAAAAGATGAGCGGATTAAGCTTTATGCGCAGGTACTTCAAGTTCGGTGCATTTATCGTGTATGAAAACGACCCAGTTGGCCCAATATGAATAAATCTCTTCGAGTCTTCGGCAAGCTCAATGTAACTGTCGGTATCAAGATGCATGCGTTTGACGCAGCAGAAATCTATATAACCTGGTTTGTTTTTGTCCTCGAATACTTTCCAATTAAAATTTGGATACAGGTTGGCCAATGCCAACTGTCTGAGTCTATCGGTTCGTATCTGTTGTATTTGATCTTGGTACATGCTGTACTGGTACAGCTTAAGCGTCTCAAGCTGCGTTAAGAGGCATCTCTGATGCGACATATAAACAGTATTGCAGTGGAGCTTATGGAGTTGCGGAGCTAGCAAAAGGATTAAATGATGTTGGAATGCCATTGAGGCAACCTGGATTGCCGAGTCAATACATTTGACATATCGTACATTGGGGATAAGCTCCATGAGCTGCGTGGCAAGGCTCTGTAGCTCCACTAGATCCGATGCCATATCTTCATCATCGTCGTATGGCTTTTCCACTGCTGGATAAACAAACATGTTTAGGTATTGAACCTGTCCTAAAGAAGGCCTGTGCGTCTTCAGCATTTCAATTACCAGGCGCATGTTTTCCAAAGGGTTATTGTAGAATATAACATGCAATTCAAGCGTTCGGTAGGTAGTTTCGGATAGCGACTTCCTTGTCGTCGCATGCAGTCGAGTGGTAGTCACAATATTCATATCGGCTGCTCCAGAGGCATTAGATCGACTCGGGATGTCGCTATCGTGAGTCTCGTTAACCGAAACGCACGTTAATTTGATTGTATTGCTATGATACGTGGATGGGCCAAACAGACGCCTTTTATACGAGCGCAGGCCAGCAGCCATGTCCTTCCAGTAGGCGCTCATGCCATTCCTTGTCTGTATTACGGTGTTTCGAAGACCTTCTGGCAATAGTTTTATTTCGACGCTCATTTTCTGAAAAGCAGTTTAAAATATAAACGAATAAATGCAAAACAAACAGGCGTTAGTAGACGAAAAGCAGTGTAATGGATGACGACTGTGGAAATAGAAGAATATAATTGCCAGGGTATTCTCATCTCTCCCTCGCTCTCTCCCCTACACGACTATGAAAATCTATAATTGTACGCTGAAAAAGAAAAAAATGGACTGGTTACAGAAAAAGAAATAAATGCCAGCTTGCTCCTTTTTACAAAAGAGGCATGCCGGTCTAGTCGGCGCTTGGCCCGCTATGCAAATGCTACAATGGACACGATGTGTATATAGCATGCCTTCTTTCCGTGCAAGGGGTGTTTGCGTGGATGCCATTTTGGGCCACAGGTTCAGCATCCTCTGATTATTGAATCACGGGGATTTGATCACCAATTTATATCCTTGAAATTTTCAGCCAAAAAAAAAAAAAACTGCAAGCACACACCAGCTTGGAGCAACTTCTTTTATTTAATTTTATTATTTTTGTCTTCATTTATCGAACGCTTGCCACTTGTCAAGGAAAATGAGCAGCAGTGATAGCACCGACGGACAGGTGCCAGCAGCCACAAATAGCGACACACAAAGCATGACGTTTGCAGATATCGGGGTGATGAAGCAGCTCTGCGAAGCGTGCGACAAACTCGGGTTCAAAGCGCCGACCGAGATCCAGGCCAGCTCGATCCCATGGGCGCTCCAGGGACGCGACGTCATCGGGCTTGCGCAAACAGGGTCTGGCAAGACAGCGGCATTTGCGCTGCCGATTCTCCAAGCGCTATGGGAGACGCCGACACCGCTGTTTGCTTGCGTGATGGCGCCAACGCGTGAGCTGGCGTACCAAATCTCCGAGACGTTTGAGGCGCTGGGAGCGGGGATCGGGGCGCGGTGTGCAGTCATTGTTGGAGGGATGGACATGATATCGCAGCAAATAGCGCTTTCGAAGAAGCCGCACGTCGTGGTGTGCACGCCCGGGCGGCTGCAAGACCATTTGGAGAATACAAAGGGCTTTTCGCTGCGGACGCTCAAGTACTTGGTGATGGACGAGGCGGACAGGCTGCTTGACATGGACTTTGGGCCGAAAATCGACCAGATTCTCAAGGCCATCCCTCGCGAACGCAACACGTTTTTGTTCTCGGCAACGATGACCACAAAGGTGGCCAAGCTGCAGCGCGCATCGCTATCGAACCCCGTGAAGGTCGAGGTGTCGGCAAAGTACTCGACGGTGGACAAGCTGCTTCAGTACTACATGTTCTTCCCTTTCAAGCACAAGGACTGCTATCTCGTGTGGCTGATGAACGAGATGGCCGGGCAGTCGGCGATCGTGTTTGCTCGCACGTGCAACGAAGTGCTGCGAATGGCACTGCTTCTGCGCAACCTGGGGATCGAGGCGATTCCTCTGCACGGACAGCTCAGCATGGACAAGCGGCTGGGGGCGCTGAACAAGTTCAAGTCCGGAGCGCGCAATGTGCTGGTGGCGACGGACGTGGCGTCGCGTGGGCTGGATATCCCGGCAGTCGACCTTGTCGTCAACTACGATATCCCGACGTTTTCCAAGGACTACATCCACCGCGTTGGGCGCACGGCTCGAGCCGGCCGGTCTGGGCGGGCTGTTTCGTTTGTCACGCAGTACGATATTGAGCTGCTGCAGAGGATCGAGCAGGTGATCGGGAAGAAGCTCGAGACCTATCCGAACGAGATGGACGAGGTGTTGGTGATCCAGGAGCGGGTCAGCGAGGCGCAGCGCATGTCTGTGATGGAGCTGAAGGAGATCCAGGCAAAGCGCGGGAAGAGCGGCAAGAGCGACAGGGGTGGCAAGAGCGACAGGGGAGGCGGAAAGAAGCGGCAGAGAAATGACGGCGAAGACAACCAGATCTCGCTGAGCGAGGCTAAGAAGATTAGCAAGGGCGGAAAGAAGCATCGTCGATAAGCTGACGCTTTTCTTTATTGCCTGTTCAGGAGATGGCAGTTTTGTATTGCAGCCGGAGCCAGCTAGCACTTTACATAAGATGCCTTTCGTAAAGTTGCTTTCTTTCCATAACACATAAATAACAATAGATCTTCCCCTCTCACTTTCTTTTTTTTGCACCAAGGGAGCATGTCCCAGAGTTCTAATGCAGGGAGTTCCTTCTTGGCATCTATCTCATCCATCACTTGAACAAAATGGCGCAGTTAAATACCACCACCACCGATGAAAACGAAGCGCTGTTCCAGGAGCTGTTTGGCAGCGATTCAAGCGAAGGTGATACGACTTTGGAAAGGCTAGAGCTGGGGATGGCTCAGATCCAACACGAAGCGCTAATCCGAGAAGGCTGCGCCATCGAGTACCCAGTCCCCGGTATGGCGGTGTACCGCAACGCGCTGGACGCCAATCTGAGCATGCAGTTTTTCGAATGGCTCAGCGCAAAGTACTTTTCCAACACACCGCGCCTGCAAGACACAACAGCAACACCAAACGGCCCACGGATAAACCAGGGCTTGCATTTCGGGGCGCTGTCAGGTGCGGCGGGCCACACGCCCCTTGGAACTCTTGCAGCGGCATGCGTGAACATGAAGGGCCTGCTTCCGCACAGCGTGGTTGCCAGCCGCGGCGGTGGGGATGGCTGTTTGTTCGACCAGGCTATCGTGAACCTGTACGATGCGGGCGAGGGCATCGGCGACCACATCGACTTGCTGCGGTTCGCGGACGGGATCGTCGGGTTCAGTTTTGGCGGATCGGCGACCATGCGGCTCCGGAAGCTACATACTGACGAGGACGTTGAACGCGCATCCAGGTATGCGCAGGAGGAGGAGCTTGGCGGCTCCGCAAGCGACTGTGTTCTGGTGCGGTTGCACGCTGGCGACGTCTATGCGATGGCTGGCGACGCCCGGTACCGCTGGACGCATGGGGTTCCAGCGCAGATCGGCGGACGCGACAACGTGCAGAGCCGGCGAATATCGGTTACGCTGAGGAAGCTTGCATGATCTTTAGTTTATTTTTATTTTTTACCCAATCAACCGAAAAATTTATTTTCCGACTTTAACCAAAAAAAAAAAAAAAGCTTGACTGGGATCGTCTTTCTTTTTTTATTCCTCCGCTTTTATTTCTCCTCATGTTTCTCTGGATCCGTTTTTACACTGCTATTGTACATTTTTCTTCCTCCCTCCGTTCTATTCCACTTTTGTAAAAAGAAACACTTCTCAGCCAGACAAACATGCCGATTGCACAGACCATACACGGGGAGCGTGCCCCGCCCAGCGAGCGCGTGCTCGAGTCAGCGCAGTACATAAGCAGGCACAGCAAGGACGTGCATGTACCAGAGGACGGGGTGTGGCATGCAGCGCAGGAAATAATGAAGCGCATGCAAAGCACCGGGTATTCGGCGGCCGATTGGAAGCGGCATGCGCTGAACCCGTCTGTTGCCAACGAAGAAGCGGCGGAATGGATCTTTGTGGTGGATGCGCTCAACTTTTCGTTCTGGACCCACAGGCCGACGGACAGCCGGTACACGGTGACGCTCGACGGCACCGCGTACCAAGGGTACTGGACGCTCTGTGCTTCGATAAACAGGGCGCTGCGCCAGGGCATCCCGATGACCGACGCCGCGTTCCTCAGCCGCGTAACCGAGGAGGAGCTTGCACACATCTTCCGTACCGACGCGCCCGCGACACAGGAGCAGATCCCACTGCTTGCGGAGCGGCTCCGCGTTCTACACGAAGTGGGCGCGGTGCTGCGGGACAAGTACGGTGGCAAGTTCGCCAACGTCATCAGGCAAAGCAAGGGCTCTGCGCAGCGGCTGGTGGCGGCGGTAGTGCGCGACTTCCCGTGCTTCCGCGACGAGCACCAGTTTGCGGGGCGACGCGTGCACCTTTACAAGCGCGCTCAGATCCTGGTGGCCGACGTGTGGGCGTGCTTCGAGGGCACCGGGCTCGGGCGCTTCAACGACATCGACTCTATCACAATGTTTGCCGACTACAGGGTGCCCCAGGCTCTGTGCCATTTTGGCGCCCTCGCGTACTCCGACAGGCTGCACAGCTTCTTGGCTGAGTCGGAGCGCGCCGTGCTTGCCAGCGGCGAATCGTTTGTGTCATCTGGTGATGCGTGCCCCCCGGAGCGCCCCGGGCTGCTTGCGTCGGGGCATCCGTGGGAAGTCGAGATCCGTGGAAACAGCATCTGGGCAGTCGAGTGCATCCGCCGCATCATCGCTGAGAACACCAGCGTCCACGTCAACGCCATCCTCATCGACTTTTATCTCTGGGACTACGCCAAGGAGCAAGCGCAGGCGATGCGCGCAATCCCGATCCATCTCACACGAAGTATCTTTTACTAGAGACATTCTACAAAACCTCGGTTTTACGCATTTCTTCGTAAAAAAAACGAGTTTGGCACATGATCTTATATTGAGAATAAAATTTTACACGAAAAAACCCCTGTAAAAATCCTATTCCTTCGTCACTTGTTTCTCATTTACTTATTCGTCACTTAGCTGCCTGAATCATCGCAACATTCTGAACAAGCAGCCAGACGGAGGATAATTGCTTCGCGGTTGACTGGTTCTGAGATCCTTAATCTGCTACAGCTCGTGTTAGACCGCCGCCCCTTTGCTGCAAGACATGGCAAAGTGCCAGCGGCATGGAATGACATTGCAGAGAGTTTGAATTTGCAGT
>JANBOT010000306.1:0-10108 GCA_027575385.1 Coemansia sp. RSA 2399 | reverse complement strand
GGCAGTCCGAGATCGACGCCAGTCGCGATAGCGCGGTACGCAGCGAACACAGAACGCTGCGCAAGGTCGGCAAACAAGTTAAGCGCGGGCAGTCCGAGATCGACGCCAGTCGCGATAGCGCGGTACGCAGCGAACACAGAACGCTGCGCAAGGTCGGCAAACAAGTTAAGCGCGGGCAGTCCGAGATCGACGCCAGTCACGATAGTGAAGTACGCGGCGAACACAGAACGCAGCGTAAGGGCGATGGCGGTGTGGAGTACAAAAAGATACTCCATCGTTGATAAAAAAAAGAAGCAGATGCTAGTGAGTAGAATGAAGAGATAAGTGTATATGTTGGTGAATAAAGTGAAGAGATAAGTGCAGATGTTGGTGAATAAAGTGGAGATAAGTGTGGATGTTGGTGAGTAAAGTGAAGAGATAAGTATATATGGTGGTGAATAAAATGGAGAGATAAGTGTAGATGTTGGTGAATAAAGTGGAGATAAGTGTGGATGTTGGTGAGTAAAGTGAAGAGATAAGTATATATGGTGGTGAATAAAATGAAGAGATAAGTATATATGATGAGAAGTAGCCGTGCGAGGCAAAAGACTTGGTGAAGCGCTAATGGTACATGTCAGGGATGGTGTTGCTTAAGGGAAAAGGAAGGGAAAGGAGCGATCTGAAGGAAGGGAGGGAAGGGAAGAAGGAGAGGATCGAAGGTGTGCGCGCCGTTCCTCGCCTTAAGTACTCGTTTCGCGCCTTTTAGTGACGTGAACCCTCCTCTCTCGCTTTTTTTTTTTTGTTTTTTTTTTTTTAGTTTTTTGTACCTTGAACAATGGAAAAATCGAAAAGTGCACATCGTCGTGCATGACGTCTTTTTATTGGTGGAGGAACACAAAAAAGAGGAACGCAAAACAGCCTGTGATTGGTGGAAGGGCAAAGCCAGAAAGGTTACGCGATCAAGCAGTGATTATTTGGTCAAGGTTGCTGGCGGAGTTCTCATTTGACAAAGAAATGAAACCAACACAAACCAACTTGCAATCGGAAAAAAAAGGGAATGAGAATTGCACATGCGATGGAGAGAAACAAAATAGCTAAAGGAACCTCGACTAAACCCGCCGCTCAGTTGTTTCCAAGATCGTACGCCTTGCCCTTTACAATGCTGGCCCATCCGATAAGGCGCCAGCGCATTCCATAGCGTCTGCTCATGGCAATCTTCTCGCCGGGTTCAGCGCATGTTGGCTTATATAGCGCCAGTTTGGCCAGATCCGCTTTGACGCCAGTGACACGCGCTCCAATAACGAACGATCCGATTGCAACCATCACCAGCTCGTTCTTGGTGAGCTTCGAAACCTTGGAGTGCTTCTTTTCGTCTTTCTGCATACCCAGGAGCTGACGGAGCAAAAAGTAGTTAATCTCGAGCTCCGTGTACACCTTGGGGAGCTTTCCGGGATGCCCAAGCACGTTTCCAGCAAGCAAATCTTGGCGTGTAAGCGCAGGATCCAGAAGCGACCCAACACCAATAAGCCCTCCAGGGACCGCAAACTGCATGCTGTTTAATTCCGCACTAAGCGACATAATCCGCGAACGCAAAAGCACAAGCTTAACGCGGTTGGTGACCGGATCTTGTACAAGGCGACCTGGCCTAAGCTCCATCTCGTCGCCGACCCTCAGAACACCCTTCAGAATACTTCCACCGACAACACCGCCGCGAAGGTCATCAACCTCAAAACCCGGTTTGTTGATATCGAACGAGCGAATAACAATAAGATGAGGGTCAGCAGTGAAGTCGCGGACTGGGATTGGAATGTGCTTGTAGACATACTCAACGACGGCGTCGATGTTGACTTTGAGCTGCGCCGAGATAGGAATAATAGGCGCATTCTCGACAATAGTGTTCTTTGAGAACTTTTTGATCTGCTCGTATTTATCGAGTGCTTCGTCTTGTTTGATCAAATCGACTTTGTTTTGCAGGATAAAGACGTTGTCAAGCTTCATCATTTCAATAGCAGCCAGGTGCTCAGACGTCTGCGGCTGCGGGCACGGCTCGTTGGCAGCAACGAGAAGCATAGCGGCGTCCATGACCGCGGCTCCGCTAAGCATGGTCATCATGTACACGTCGTGGCCTGGGCAGTCGACAAACGAGATGTGACGCACCAGCCGCATCTTTCCGCCGCATCCAGGACGCTTGCATGGATACTCGACTGGCTCTGCCGAGCCCTTGGACTCGTAGCAGCCAGGGCGCGGGCACTCCTCGTTGTCGCACTTGTAGATCTTTGCGTTTGCATAGCCCAGCTTAATTGTAATGTTACGCTCATGCTCCTTCTTAAAACGAACCGTCTGAACGCCTGAAATGGCTTTGACTAGAGTCGACTTTCCGTGGGCGACATGTCCAATCGTGCCAATGTTGATTGTCGCTTGGTTGGCCATCACCTCCAGAGAGGTAGGCGTTAGTGTCGTTGGGTCCACAGCTACGGTCGAGTTCGCCATTTAGTCACTAAAGAGATAAAATACAGCAAGCAGATCGGCATGGATTGGCGAGTTGGAGGGTAAATCAGTTTTGCGTTGAAAGTAGATTAGAGTAGCAACACCAGGCCATTCAACGTCCGTTGGATTGAATCGAACAGGGAAAATCGCCCATCTGGAAGGCGAACACCGCACACTTACATTATCGATTTCCAGCGGTTTTAGTAATTGAAATAATAAAAAGAAACGGATAGAGAGATGCAGCTCTTTCAAATCTTCTTTGCGCATGCTTTTTTGTGAATTATGCCTACTCCTTAAAGTCTTCAGCGACTAGTGATTGGTCACTTTCCCCCAACATCACACAAGGAAAAACTTTTCAGGTTCCGGCTCATCAAAGTACACATTCAGCTCGGCTTCAATGGCTCAGATCTCACAGTGTTTTTTTTTGCGAATGGTTTTTCACATTTGGCGCGCATTTACAAAAAAAGAGAAGAAAGAGGCGAAAGTATAATGCGCTTTTGTCGATGTTGCTTGGATGCTGTCTGGGTGGAGGAAGCCCATGCATACTCTCACTGCTTCTCCCAGTACTGCTTGTTTGGCTGCTGGTGACCTGCCTGCGGAGGCTGTTGCTGCTGCTGCTGCTGTTGGTACATGTGCGGGGTCTGCGACTGGCCATAGCTCGGGGCATACGGGTTATAGTACTGCTGCTGCTGCTGGTGTCCAAAGCCCTGAGGATGCGAGCTGTTGGCCTGGCTAGAGTATCCGCCGAGCTGCTGCGGCGTACTGTAGTATGTGGTTCCGCCTATCACTGGCGCAGCGCCTGTCGGTGGAACAGCCTTTGCATTGCTGTGTTCCTTTCCACCAGCCTTGGCCGCTGAAAAGATTCCCGGAATGCCGCCAAGGCCAAACTGCTGAGGCGAGTTGGACAGCGCTGCTGGATCCTGCTCGTAGACGTTAAATCCGCCAATGTTGCCGCCGTAGTGGCCGTAGGGATTGCCAGCCGTCTTTTGTGAGTTGATGTTCCCGTATGAACTGGTGCTGCTTTGTGCGCCTATGCCAGCGCCTTTGACGCCTGCCTGTTGAGCACCTGCCTGTCCTTGGGGCTGCTGCTGAACTCCAGGATGGTTTTGCTGGGCTGGAACTTGCTGGGCGACATTAGGCTGTTGCATCGCTTGCGGTTGTTGTTGCTGCTGTGGCTGTTGTTGGGAGCCTGTCGACTGAATCCCTTGAGGACTAGCCCCCGGATACATCGGGTACATACCTTGCTTCATGAACGGCTGGCCATACGCAGTGGCAAGGGCGGGGTTGTTCCCAAACGCTGGGTTCGGGAACTGGCTTCCGGGCTGCATCATATTGTAGTAGTACGGGTTGTAGTATGGCATACCGTGGTTCATACCAAACGCCTGCGGCATCTGCTGTGGGAAGACGCCAGATTGGCCAATGTTGCTGACACCGTTAATGCCAGCAGCCGGTGCACTTGTAGAAGCCGACTGTTGTTGCTCAGCTGCCGATGCAGCGGGGGCGCTGGCGTTGTCCTTGTTCGTTGCAAATTGACCATAGCCATAGTTCTCGTAAAAACCCATCATGTTCCGCTGAGCGGCTTCGGCACCGTACAATGCAGCAGCTCCGTAATCATTGGGGAGTGGCATCTGGCTGATGGCGCTTGCGCCCACGTTAGCGTTCGAATAGGGTGCTTGCTGAGCCGGTTGCTGCTGCTGCTGCTGTTGGAGGTAAGCGGTCAACGGTCCTTGCGCTGCAACAGATGCGCTGTCAGAAGCAGACACAGGGGCTGCCATGACTGACGCTTGCACAGCTTCAGCAACAGGAGCGGCAACAGGCGCAGGTGGTACAGCGGCCTCCTTCGGCTCTGCAGCAGGAGAAACATGTTCCGCAGCGCCCCTATCGGCGTTTGCTGCATTCAGCGATCCAAACTCAACGCCGCCAATGTTCAGGCTGCCAAACTGCATTCCGATGCGCTCTAAAGTGTCATTTCCGGATGGCATAACGACTGCAGCGTCCTGGTTTAGTCGCCGGGCGTTGGATGGTGGCTTTTTGTTTGTAGGCACAGACGCAGCAGGCGTATCTTCTGTAGGCACCATCCTGTGTGACTCGGGGACTTCCTGGTCTTGTTCCGAAACCTTAGGCTGTGACGGCACAGAGCCCGCATCCTTTGTCTTCCCATTGATTTCCACAGGAGTGGCTATAATGACCATATCATCGTCCACAGCAGCCGACCTGCCAGATGCGTTTGGCCACTCTGTGACCGCTGCAAAGGATGCATCGTTCTTCTCGCTCTCGGCCTCATCCTTAAACTTTCTGGGTTTCCTGGCGGCGTCCTTTGAAGCAGATTTGGGTACTTTGGGCTGTGCAACCTCGGAGGCGTCCTCTGCTGCTTCGGGAAGCTGGTTTGGCTCGGAGGGTTCGGGCGATGGTTTCCTGACGCCCCTATAGAAAATAAAGATGTAGAGACAGACGAGGCGATTGTGTGAAAGGAATGGGCGCCGAATAATATGGCATTAGTACAATTGAAGGCGCGCCAGAGAATGGCAAAAATAAAAGGCTGTTTCAGAGCAAGCCAACAATCACATTAGATACCAAAACTCTATGCACAGGCACAATCAAGAATATTGCACATTACATTCACTGACCTTTTGGCGACGTTTGCCCATGACATGGGCGCCGGTTTAGCTGGTGTGGCATTAGCAACGGCGACAGCGGGCTTCTGCTCCTTGGGGGTCGAGTCCTGGTCTGCCGGCTGAGCGTCCCATGAGCTAGAAGTGTCCTTTTCGGCGGAGAGATGATCGATATCCCATCCCGCCGCGCTATCCACCCCAGAAGCAGTGGCAGAAGGCTCCTTTGGCGCGGGTGGAGCCCTTGCGCGGGCGCTTGTCGCGTGAGAATAGCCGCCGCGGCCACCACGAGCAGCACCACCACGGACACCTCCGCGGAACGATGCGGGGCGGGGAACGTAGCCGCTCTTCTCAAAGGGCCTGTTCTCCTCAAAGTGATGCTTGGGGGCTTGACGCTTCTCCTTACGCGACTTGACCTCTCCCCACTGAGTAGCAAAGCCTATAGAATGTAAACGCGTAAAAATAAACAACAAGGACGAAGCCAGCTGTTCCTGTTGTTGTCAGCATAAAACGAAAAGAACAAGCGGCTGGCACGAGAAATATAGAAAAATATATTTGCAGTCAGTCCTTCGGAGCGTTTGAAGGCTAAGGCTGGAGCTCGATTCTTTGTAGGCAGTACTCCTATAAAGAAAGGGGGTCTCGAACTAAGGAACAACATTGCTCTTGCAGAATAGCACTTACCTTCAGCAATGTTAGTAATGGCCGTCTCAAGATTGCCATCGGCTTCGTTGATTGCCGAAAGAAGGTCGGCGTCTGTCCAATCGGGGAACAATTCGTTAAGAGTCTTGAGCTGGGAAGGATACTTGCTGCGCAGCGCCTTGAACTCGGCAGGCTCATCGGCCGTGGAGGAGTTGCGCGGGTTGCCTGCGCGCGATGGCCTTCCACCGCGCGAAGTGGAAGAAACAGAATGTGTGGTTGATTGAGCCGTGCTCATTTTGGCCAGTATATAATATATCTTTGAATGGCAAACAAGGTGGGATTCAAGATGGAATGTCGCTGCTGCTGCTTAGAGAAGAGATTGCTGGGTGGACTTGTTATATTGACGACAACGCGGTTTTTGGTACAGGTTGGAAGTTGAAGATACCTTTCAAAGAGTGAGTAAATAGGACGATGGAAAGAAAAAGAGAAAGAGGGGAGAGAGGCGCACAAAAAAAAACACAACTGGTGTTTTGATTTTTTTTTTTTCGTCGCTTTCTTTTCTTTTTTTCACTCTCTTCCTCTTTATTGATACGTCGTGTCAGCTCTGTTGAACGGAAGATCGTTGCTGTCAGCAAAGCACAGAATTGGTCTCTTTTGCAACATTATTTCTCGCCCGCTTTTGAAGAAAAAAATCTGCTCACATATTTTATTGCGCCCAACGATTTTCGGAGAAACCGACCCAACTCTCAGCCACATTCCCCACCCACGGCTAAGACGCATCTGATCGGAGCTGGCCATTGCGCTTGCTTTTCTTACTGCCTTTTTTGCATGCATCTGGAGGGAGCTTCTCCATACAAGAACGTCCTGTTGGTTGGGTCCACCATTGCCAGCTTTTCAACGTTTGAGACGAAGGACGCTCGCAGAAGAGAACATGGCCGAGGCACGAACAATGTTCATTGTCATAAGAAAGGATCTCATACGGACTTTGAACTGGCCGGTTGGGAGCGTCGTAGCCCAAGGCTGCCACGCAACTGCAGCAGCGCTCTGGAAGCATCGGGACGACGAGCGAGTCAAGCAATACATGTCAGATCTGGACACGATGCACAAAGTGACCATGGAAACCAAGAATGAGGCATCGCTTTTAAAGACAGCCGCCAGCCTCAAGGAAAATAATGTGCCATTCTACCTTTGGATCGAGCAACCCGAAAACATGCCCACATGTCTGGCAACCGTGCCAGTTGTGCGATCTGATTTGGGTGATTCTATGAAAAAATGCTCGCTTATGCGCTAGGCGAATCGCCAGCATTGATCACCAGATCACCAACTGTGTCCAAAAAATGCATCATCACGCCAAACTTTTTTGCGTTTGCTTCGTTCGTTGTCTCCTATTTCTATACTATTATTTGAAGTCTTGCGACAGCTGATTCTTGGGGTGTCGAATTCGCAGTTAAATCACATTTCTGAGTTCAAATCTCCGTAGACTTGCGGATTCAAGAAGTGAGCAAAACACGACCTAGTGGAGGAAAATAGGATCGTATTTTCCTATCGCGCTTCAGCTTTGTGATACATGCGACTTGGGGCTGGTAGCGTGTTTGGCTTTCTGCAAAAAAGTACTATTCGGCAACAACGCGCGCTTTGCAGGGCTCGGACCCATGTGCTTGCTGTTCGCGAGTCTCTTGGCGCCGACTCTAGAAAGCACATTGTAAATATAGCTGGATCAAAGTACACGCACCGCCCCAGCACCATTGGTGCTCACTCGAGATCGCAGTTTAGTACAGACAGGGACGGGGATAGCGGTAAAGAAGGCAAAGAGGATAAAGACCATATAGAAGATAAAGAAGGCAGCGAAACAGGCGAGCCACACGATGGCACCAATAAAGAAGACACAGAGCATATGGAGAGCGCGATACCGGACCCATTATCAGGCAGGCTGGCTGGTTCACCGAGCCCACAGCGCATCGAAATGTTTAGAGGAATTAGAGCACAGGACCCTGAGAGGGTGTGGAATGCGTTCAACGAGGTTGCCAACACCAGCGAGTGGGATCGACTAACCGAAGAAGAGATCACACAAGTCATTCACGTATTTAATAACCAGTTTTCCTATGAGCGCAGCAAACAGGCATTGGATCGCGTAAAATCGATATTCTACATTTGTATACAACGCCACTATGTCTTCCAGAAAGCCTGGGGTTATAACGAGATGCTCAGGCTGAATATTTCCGAAGGGCGACGTGAGCTAGCGTACAAGCTCAAGGCTGGTATGGAGTCTGGCAAGTACGGGGCAGATGTGACTGTCGACGTGCATACTTATGCGGCATTTTTCAACGACCCTTACATCAGCAGTCGCAAAGAGCTTGCTCAGCTCATCGATCTTTACGATGAGATGAATAGCAGAAACATCAAGCCCGACACACGCATACAAAAGGCGCTTTTATTGTATGCACGCCAGTTTGATGAAAAGCGGCTACTCACCACTTTGCTCGATTCGACGTCAACAGAGGACATTCCTTACAGCTCCAGCACGCTTGCCGCGCGCAGCATCAGTGCCAGAACCAAAGCATACGCATACATGCACAAGCCTAAGCTTGCTCAGGAGGAGCTCAATAAGCTGTTATCTTATCAGATTCCCAAGGATACTCGGCATATCCCTCCAATACATGTGAGCGGCTCCGATTTGGGCCTAGTTCAGATTCCACTGTCACACAGCCGAACAAGAGACGCGTTCTTTGTTTACCTTCGATCCGCATACGAGGCTCTTATCCGGACTCATTTGACGCGGAGAAATCCGCATTTTGCGCGCGATACGATGGATGACATGCGGCGGACCAGCTACTTGCCCCCGACACTTGTAATATATGAGCTGTTTATTCGCTTCCACGCAAAGCGGAAGGACATTCGCCAATTGCGGGAACTATACGAGATGATGCAGCAAGATGGTTTAAGGGTATCAGAGCATTTCTACACAAAGTTCATAACGGCGTGTATGTTCACTCCAAAGGAACGGCTGTTTGAACACTTAAAAGGCAAGGCAGTCAAGATATCTCAGAACGCAGGTGCAAGAAAAGGTATCGATCAAGATCCGGCGCCCGCCAACGAACCTGGCGTGGATGGCGCTGAAATAAGGACAGGCTTGGACGTAAAAAAGGCTGAGGTTTCGGAAATAGCGTTGGATAAAAGAGCGGAAGAGGAGCTTGACAGGTTGATATTCCACCCAAACGAATGCATCCAATTTTTCGAAGACATGCTGGCGGACTATGGCGTCAGTGCATCGGCTATACACGACAAGGGCTACATACCAAACATCAACATAACAAACTCTGTGATGCGCGCATACCTTAGGCGTGAGCGCTATGCGCTGGCATTGCGCGAATTTATTCGCTATTGCTACCACCAAAAGCAGCTATACCCAATGACCCGCCCGCTAGATGTCGAGCGAAGCCCTCGCACGATATCGGTTGTCTTCGGTATGGCGCTTGAGGCTGCGCGGCTGCACAAAGACACGAAAAGCGAACAAAGGATATACACCACGATACGTGAATGGGGCGTCAGGATACCCGAGACGAGGATGCGAGCGCGGAATTTCAAATATTAATGATTAACTATTCATTCATTCATTTGATTTTTGTTTGCATTGCCTTTTGTCCTGAATAGATGTCATTTGGCTGTGTTTTGCGTCCATTAATCCACATTGATATGTGTTATTGCGCTAGCCGAAACCAGTGTGTGAACTTTGGCCCTTAGCAAGAGCTGGCCAAGAAATGAGCTAAACATGTGACCTCGTATTTTTACAATAGCAACTTGTCTTCATCACATCACCATTTTCCCCATCAATCCAACATTTCAATATGTAAAACACGGCGCTAGCGATATGTGTCATAAAGCTAGGATCGTGCAATGCTTAGAACAACTGAGGAGTATGCTTTCTTTCTGCTAAGGCTTTGAAATAAGAAAGAAAGAAAGAAAGAAACGTGCAGTCTTTCCTATTCTGTAAAGCGATTATTGAGAAGATGAAGTGCGGGATGTTTGTGCAGAATCTTGGATGCCAGTTTTCTTTTCTTCGTTTTATACTAATACTATTTAAGAATATATCTATAAAGTAAAGACATGACAAAAGAGGCTTTGGCTGTGGACCCAACAACGCTAACGCCTACCTCTCTGGAGGTGATGGCCAACCAAGCGACAATCAACATTGGCACGATTGGACATGTCGCCCACGGAAAGTCGACTCTGGTCAAAGCCATTTCGGGCGTTCAGACGGTTCGTTTTAAGAAGGAGCGTGAGCATAACATTACAATTAAGCTGGGCTATGCAAACGCAAAGATCTACAAGTGCGATAACGAGGAGTGCCCGCGCCCTGGCTGCTACGAGTCCAAGGGCTCGGCAGAGCCAGTCGA
>JANBOT010000305.1:0-10159 GCA_027575385.1 Coemansia sp. RSA 2399 | reverse complement strand
CAACCTCTGGTCTTCCAATTATTTTCCGTGCGAACTGGTGTGAATCCTCTGCTCCTGGAACCGAATGTCAGCCACGTTGTTGGAATAACAGTAGCCGCTTTTATCTACAAGGGGTTGTTGGTATGAAGAAGAAGAGGAAGACGCCGCTGCTCTTGGCAGTGGTAGAGTGGATGAAGCGGGAGACGTCGTGCCCGCCAGGATGTTTTTGATTGAAGGAATAAACTGCGGCTCGTCCGAGTAGGGCAAGTACGCTTCGGTCGGCTTGTGATCTAAGTCCTCGTTGTGCTCGGGCGCAGAGGAGTGGATGTCGTCACACAGGTTTGCAATCGATGGCCGGGTGAGTTCTGGCGAGCTTTCGCGGGCGCTGGTTGCAAGTCTGTGCGCGGCGTGAGGGGGGAGGTAGGCTTCGTTGTGGTTGGGTTGTTGTTTCGAGGCGGGGAGCCCAAAGTACCCCAGATTGATACCACTGTCAATGTCGTCGTCTTCATCGTCGTATTCGGCTTCGTCGTCTTCAGCAAACGAGGCCCTCGCGTCATAAAAGTGGTTTCTGTACCCCAGATCATGACCAGCCGAGTTCGGCAACGACGAGGAAAGATGTTCGGCAGAAGACGCGCCGACACGATGCGCGACAGCAATGGCTCTGCCTGCCAAAGATCCCTCCGCGGGCCTCTTGCCTGCGGCGCCACTATCGTCCTCGGCATCCTGCGGTGCCGAAGAGTCGGTCGCTTGGCGCAGCTCCCTGCGCTTTGCCTCGAGAGCGCGGCGCTGGTTCTGCTTGTAGTAGCGCAGTCCGCATGCATTGCAGAGCGTGCGGGGGCCCTCGGGGCCCGAGCGCCAGACGGAGGAAACGGTGGTTATGCACTCATGGCACAGGGATGTGTTGCGTGGGCGGATGAGTCCGTTGACGACTTCTATGCGGCCAAGATCAAAGGCGTGCTTCACGTTGACTGCTGCGCCGAGCAGCTGGTCGAAATACAGCGGATCGTTCTCTACTGCCGATGACAGGTTTGTTAACCCGCGCAGTAGCTCGTATGTGCTGTCTTGGAGCTATAAAACACGCGCAGAAAAAAATAGAATAAATGGATCAAGGACGATTTAATCACACGGTACCAACAACAACAACAACAACAAAAAAGGTGGGCAAAGTGGATGTTACCAATGCTGGGGTGACAGGTGGCATAACGTGAGTGACGCAGCGAAACAGCAACAACATTTGAAAGCGTTGCAGCCAGAGACACTCAATAATCGGAAAACGAAAAATGGGGAGGGCGAAAATCAAAAACATTTCGTCATTGGAATGGCATTTGTTTTTGGATAACAGAATCAAAAATAAAACATCCGCTGCATGTACTAAAGCCGACATATGCCCTTTTATCCTTGGCTTTTTTTTTCAGAGACAATCCCGTTCCCAAGGGAGAAAGAACTGGGGGAGGGGGAAGATGGAAACAGGCAAACAAAATCGGAGTCGGTAAAAAAGAAAACAGAAGGGGGATGGGGGAGGGGTGGAAAGGACAATAGGAGAGATATTGTAGGAACGAGTCGGGAAATAACCCGAGACCACGTTGATTGATAAACTTACCAGAACAAAGTGCGAAGGCACCATATACAATGGCTCTTCAACAAAGTGACGAGGGCTACGCTTGGCTGGCTTCCGCTTGGCCAATTGTGAAGCCGTAGCCGATGGCGCAGGCTTGGTCAGCTCAGCGCGTGGGGCATCATCGGCAGTTGACGACGGAGTGTTGTTATCTTGGAAGCGGACCGCCTTTTTTTTAGAGGACTCTGGTCGGCACGCAGGTGCTTGCGGTGACGGCTGTGTCCGGTCCATGAGGATAAATGGGGATAGAAAAAAGGTCCTGGAAGGGCGACACAGGCAGTAGAAAGTAACTCACAGGAGTGATGTAGAGTGTGGCAAACAGTGACAGAAGAAATGAAAAAAAGTAACAAAATAAAAAAATCTCAGTCACACCGCCTTTTTGATAATTTGAAGAAAAAAAAAACAGCTGAATAAAGGTAACAGAGAAAAGGGGGGGCAGAGAATTGGCGATAGAGAAAAAAACAGCAAAAGAACGAGAACAAGAAAAGGGGCCAGCCGATGCAGACAATAAAAGGAAAAGAACGGAGGCGTCAGAGAAGAGAAAGAGGAGTTCAAATAGCGCCAGCCGATTTGAAGAACACGGGTAGGCGTCAAAAGTGAACACTAACTAACTCTGATGCAGATTGGAGAACCCCTTTTGCAAAGTTGTTCCTTTTTTTTTTCCTGTTGTCGGCTTTGGGCGGGCATGCACAACCCCTCATTCACACGTTCCGATCCCCCGTCCCTCTTTTTTTTTGTGTCCACATCGCCTGCGTTTGGAACAGCAACCTCCGAACGGCGATCATGCGTGGGCCTTATACTAGGTGCAGATGTTCAACAAACCGGAATCCCCACCACTATCGCTGCAGGAAATGCGCTTTTGTTTGTGCCAGACGAATGCACCTTGTGTGTGACTGATCGCCACAGTCCTACTTTCCTATTCGAGAAGAAGCGCTCGCATTTCTCCCTTTGCCGCTGCCTGGCAAGCAGATCTGTGTTCTCTCCTGGGCCTGGAATAACGTAACAATAGCGGGGGGTATCTGTTCAGGCAGCAGCTAGCTCCCATGTGTTGGTTGCACGCGTCGTTGCACTGTCCCTAAAATTAGGCACTATTCCGTTGGAGACGCGGACTCGTGCATATCTCTCGGTATTATATCCTCTCGTTTCTGGTGCTGGGTGGATATCGGAACAAGCCTGCCTGCGGCGTATCTCAGGCCTTTGTGTGCGAGGAGCCAGACGCTATGGTTCTCCGCCATTGTCCGGCGGCCATGTGCGCCTCTGCTTCCCAGGGCCCTGGCTGCCCAGCTTTGTGCTGTTGGAGGTGATCCTGTCGGGAGAAATACTGGCCAGTTTTGCCAGTGCTTGCGCTCGCAACGCAAATATTTGAACAAGAAAGAGGTGGCCAGTGGGGCAATATGTGTATGTGTGCGGGCTGCGCATTCGGGCATGCATCATCGACCAAATGTTTGTGTGTGCTTCTTCCTTTTGTATTTTGCATACATGCACCATCGCCCAGGATTTCCTGGAGCATGAAGGCGCTTCCTTCATTTATTTGGCCAGCACAGCAGCATGACCCTCCTCCCCACCGATGTCAGGTGCGATACACGAACAATGCACCTGCTTCCCTCCTCCTCCTCCTCCTCCTTCCTCTCGCTGAGGTGTTGTCTGTCCTCTGCTGGTAAATACTCCTCCGGGTTTGCGCTTTTCCCAGTGCTCAGGCAACCACATGCTTATAGAAAACAATGGCTGCTGAACCAGCAATATACGCATCTCTTGCTGGTGGAACAACATCCACGCCAGCTCCATGCAACGCCACTTTTTCCTAATACGAAGTTGGACATCCAGATACTGTCTGGCGGAAGCCAATTTCCGACGCATGTTCTTGTTCCTTTTTGGGAAAATCAGCAACAAACAAACGGCATCATCCACGGGCGATCCCCTGAACACTATTTACACGACACTCGCGAAAAGAGACAGATGCGGCAACCGGGATCAACAAATGTTCACCCCCATCTGTTTATTTGTTTATTTTTGATCGGCATCGCGGTTGGTATAGTGCGCATGTTTTATAAAAAAAAAAACGAAACAGTGAACACCATTTTGTGAGATCGATTTTTATTTTCGCCACTCGGCATGCATTCATGTTCTCACAATCTTGTTCTCCCCTCATCCTTTGCCGGAGATAACAATTCATTACTTGAAATTGAACAACAATCTGCGTTTCAGAGACCATCGAACATTCGGGCATTCTGCTTTGTGCTAAATTGTGCCGACGAATGTCGGTGCTAGCCTCTTTTTGCCCCTTTCTGTAGTTGTTATTGTTGCTGCTGCTGACGTTGTTTCAGACCCCTTGCTTTCCGGCAGCGTTTCGGACAAAGGAGAGTGTTCAGATTGAACACTATCGTGCTTGAGGCCGGTGCGTGCATCGCCAATTGCCTTGTCGATCCTGGTTGAACATCTTTTCAAGCCAAGGGCCGCTGACGGCTGATCCAGCGACGCAACGCTGGAAAATCCATCAAGCGACGCGATCACCAGATGCGACCCATCGCCTGTCCAGGCCAGATCGGTGATTGCCGCGTAGTGCAGCCCGCCAACGAGCCCAACCGCACGGCCAGCCACCGACGTATCATACAGCGCCACCGCACCCTGGCTGCCCACCGCCAGCATCATCCGCGTCGCGCTCTCCTTGCATCCCGCGGGCGG
Source organism: Coemansia sp. RSA 2399 (assembly GCA_027575385.1). Taxonomy (NCBI): domain Eukaryota; kingdom Fungi; phylum Kickxellomycota; class Kickxellomycetes; order Kickxellales; family Kickxellaceae; genus Coemansia; species Coemansia sp. RSA 2399. Next base: position 5,883 of record JANBOT010000305.1, on the reverse strand, counting down.
CGCAAGCCATCCTGCCTGGGCGTCGCCGTCGATGGCTGCCGGCGCCTCAAACTCGCAAGGCGCCCACCGTGTGGCCACAACCGGCTTCTGGTGGCCAGCAAGAGTGAGCACCGGCGGCCCACCTAGCTTGTCGCGCGGCCACACGTAACATGTATTGCGCGATGCCCGGCCGCGCTGCACGCCTGCAGCCGTAGCAAGCAGCCTTCCATCGGGCGAGAGCGACGGCCGACGGAAGAATGACGCCAGGTTGTCGTCGTGGAACAGTCGCTGGCTGCGATGCGTCGTGGGCGCTGCCGCTGCATCCTCAACGTCCATTCTCGATTCCTCGGCGTCAGAGCCCGAGTCGTTTGCCGCCAGGCTGGGCTCCTCTGCCACAGGCACGCCCATTGAGTAGTGCGATGCGCCGAGCACAACAACGTCTGTGCCTGGCTTGATGTCACGTGGATCCTTTGGCCCAATCCACTTGTATATGCGCAGCGACCGATCGCTGCTCTGCGTTGCGATGAACTCGCCAAGCGGATCCCACGCAACGCCCTGCACGTAGTGCGAGTGGTCCACAAGCACCTGGACGCACCGTGAGTCGGAGACATCCCAGATTCTTGCGGTGTTATCGACCGACGCGCTGACAAGAAACCGCCCGTCCGGACTCCACGCCAGATCGCAGATATCAGCAAGGGAGCCGCGCAGAAGTGCCGTCGGTCGCCATGTCTCGGGCTCTACAAAGTGGTCGTCGCCATCGCCGATCGCCAGGTTCCCCGGGACCGCCACCATTGCTCTTTTATTTCCTTGCGCGCCATCCTTATCCTCAGACTCATCGACTTGGCGCCAGATGATCACCACGCCGTCATCACCAGCGCTCGCCAGCCAGCTCGAGCACGGCGAGAAGCGCACAACGTTGACCGGCGCTGTGTGTCTGTTCAGACTGGCCAAAAACTCGACCATGGGCTGTTGTGGATCGGCCTCGCGCTCGTCGGGCGACTGCAGCCTCCAGATGCGCACGTTGTTGTCGCCTCCTCCCGTGGCAAACCGCCAGCCGCCCCTGCTGTCTGTGTAGTTGTGGTCAAAGTCTACGCTGAATATTGGCAGCTTGTCATGCCAGTTTATCAGAACCGTCTTCACCTTCATGACTGCCGCTCCCTTTCTTGGAAATTGTGACTGGGAGGATCCGAAAATACAAACGTGGGAAATTATACCTACAAAAGTAAGAGCTGGAATTGGAGATTGTAAACAAAGAAAGAAACCACGCACTTTTTTTTTTTGCTCAGTGCTTGAATATCAAGAAATGGGAGTGCTGTTTTTTTTTGGGCTGCTTACGTCGCAATTTTATTCTCACTCTTTTTTGACTTTTTATCGTAACGAATTTGAAAGTACTTTTACTTTTTCCTTATAGTTTGCACTCGGTATGACTACTCTTGAGGACCTTATTACACGTCGCTTCGAATGCGTGACGACATTCGAGGATGGAGGAATCAGCACTGTCGAGTTCCTTGAAGCTTCAGAGGGAGTAGTGAAGCTGTTTGGTAAGCAAGAGTTCAGATGAGACCACAAATGCAGAAAATACTTTTTTACTTGTATTTACTAACTCGCTTCACCCCTACGACATGTAGATATCCTCGGGTCGACTGCCTTCTATCCGGTAAAGACCGACATGACCACCAACATCGAGGCAAGTATCCGCACTTTGAAGGAGGGTAGAAACATTGGGATACACATTTACGGTTATTATTGCACTAATAGTATTGCACCAATGCACCTTGATATCCCCCCTTCTTCATACCATGCTCCGCGATTTGTAGAAGGTCCGCGCAAAGTACAGTTCTGACCCTGTGGCATTCGACACGCTGCAAAAGATCATTATTGCAGAGGCCGTGACAAAGAACCGCACTGCCACCCAGGGTCTCTTGTGGCTCAAGAGGTAAGCATTCCATGAAGCCATAGACATTATTGCTCTGGATATGTCATTCGCAAAAGGCAAAGCTAGATCACATCCTCCTAATGCTGCTTGATTTGAGACATAAAGAACGGCTTGATTTGGTAGGGGACTGGAGATGACCGCATTAGGGCTCAAGAGGAACCTTGACAACAAGGATGAGGCTCTCTCGGACTCGTTCACCAAGGCGTACGAGGCCACGCTGAGGCAGTACCACAACTTTATTGTCAAGAACATGTTCAGCGTAGCAATGTATGCGTGCCCCAGCCGTGAAACCTTTTACGAAAAGATCGGTGGCAACAACGATAGGGTCCACGATGGTCTGCTCAAGTGGGTCGAGGCCCTTCAGAGCCTCCTCAACGAGCTCAACATCTTTTACGCATCGGAATCTTACGACAAGGGTCTATAATCGTAACGTTGTTTTTTATGCTGACATTTGTAACCTGAAAAATATACAATAACGATCGACGGTGATCTACCATATGGCTGACCAGCAATCGGCGTTCTCTTCCTTAAGACTCACTTTTTTATACTGATCGCCGTTTTTTCAACGCTGGTTTCATCGACCAAACAGCCGTTGCACTATCAATTGCTTTTAAAACTCCAAGACAGACTAATCAATGAAAATAGGTGGTCCATTTGCCTGATCGTCCTCTCCTGGCATCTTGACCTGACAATGACTGCTTAATCTGAGCCAAATGTCTGTTGACTTTGCTTCTTGTGTCTTTTGAATTCTTCCGTATTCACAGGCTTTAGTTAACAACGAACCCCCCCCCGCTCTGCTTACTTTCAATCAAGTTTTTTTTGTTCCGCCTTTTTTCAACAGCTGGAAAGTTCCTTTTATTCTTCTTGCTCATTTTTATATCTACTGCTGTTTTCTGTCCAAGCTTTTCCATCTCTTGTTCGTCCACGATTTCAGGGATTCACAACCACCCCTCCTCCTCCTCCTTCTCTGGTATATAATCAACAGCCGCTTGCCTCGGTTTTATTCTCTGACTTGACTAAATTGTCGATTTTTTCTTTTCACCTATATTTTTGGCCTACATTTCGGCTACGCAGGAGAAAATACTAGATACTGACAGAATCTGCAACATACACGCAAGCCGTGCACACCACCGTAGCCATCTTCAAGCCTCTTTATTCTTATATTCGCATTCTTGGGGGAGTTCTCTCTAGCCACAAAGCTCTCTCTCTCTCTCTCTTTTTCTACTCCATACTCTTTTTCGTTCCGAATAGCGCACGCTATTCATTCTCCGCTTACATTTTGTGTGCTATTCTTGTTTCACATTCCGCGTTGACCGCATCACTGGCCTTTCTCTTTGTTTCCCTCCGCAAAAAAAAAACAACCTTTGAATAGACAATAGAAAAGGTTGCCAGCCCTATTGTCGAGTGCACATTTTCTTTTGTCGAGCGGTCCTGTTGCTATTTTTATAATCATTCTCTTGTCGGCACTGTATGCTGCTCTCGCGCACATTACACGACATTGAAGCAGTTCGTTCTGACCATCCGAGGAAAAAAAAAACAAAAGGCGCTGCGCTTCGTCTCAGCCATTTTCTTGCCGATTATTTACATAACTATTATATTGGTAATTAGGTTGGACTGATTGTTTTCCACACACTCCCCTCTCGAAAACCTTTTGTTTTTATTTTTTTGTTGGCTTCATATTTCCAATTTCTTAATTGGTAGTCAGCTGAAATAAGGTTCATTGTGTGCAATAGCTTTTGTTTTTGTTTTCTTTTGCGCTTTCAGGCTCTAATGCCTATTCGGAACAATTGGACTTTGACTATTGCACACGTTTTCCTCCTTTTTCCTTTCTTAAAAGGACATTCAACAATATTTTAGAAATTCCCTTTCTTCCCCCTCGTTTGTGTCCTCTCTTTCCCCAATTTCCGTAAGGCGATTCCGGTGGAATAATTTCAGTAACCACAATCATCAAAAAAAAACAATATAACGGGATAGGGTAGCACTCGAGAAACAGAAACACGATAGCTCTTTCTCTCATATTATTTCCTCTATTTATTTTTAAAAGTCGACAGTGTTTAGGTTTTGGCAAGCGGCAGTCTGCGAGCTAGAACGAGAAGAAACAAACACATTAATTGTCGCGTGTGCGAGAATATTAATTGAGCACATTATTCTGCGCAACTTTTTGTTGGCCTCTTCTCTTCAGCTCTCTCTCTCTCTCTCTTTCGTCATTTTCTCGATTGTTGTTTTTCCTCTCCTATTAGCAGACAGAGCTTTATTTACCGTTTTACGTTTTATTGCATTCTTCATACCTTTTTCTCTCCAATCATTCCTCTCTGTTCTTCACATATCTCATAACCACATCATGCAAACCGCGCTGCAGCGCCCTAGCCAGCAGCAGCATTCTCATTTTTTCTCTGCCGAGCTAAGTGCCTGCCAACAGCCAGACTCGATGACGGCAACTCGACCCAGCAGAGCTGGAAGCGGAAGCGCCCAGGGCCTCATGGCTTCTGCAGAGGATTCCGACAATATCGACGACATTCTCAACAGCCTCTGGCCAACAGGCTCGACGATATTGGCAGCAGCAGCAACGGGAACAGCAACAGCACTAACGACAGCAAGCCAGCCGCAAAGCGATAGAGTCGGTGAGAGTTGTTTCGGATTCCCCAGGAGCAGGCCTCCTCCTCCACACCCTTCGCAGCAGTATGCCGGCAGTGGACAACACACACCTCCAGAATACGACGTATGTGGCCGCGTGCCCTTCTCCATGGCCATGCTTCCGTCGCAGAGCAAGCAACTGCCCCCGCCACCTGCCACGTCAGCGTCCTACACCTTGGTTGCTACACCGCCGCCCCCGGCCTTGACCTCAACGCCGAGTTTTCACTGCGACCAGCAGAAAGGCGATGCAGCATTTGCCCACGGCAGCATGCCAAGCAACAGCAGACTACTGACGCGGTCCGTTTCGTCCTCGATTCAGATTGGTGATCCTGAGTGGCGCGTGGATTCTCCGCAATCGATTGTGCATGCATCGCCAATGTACATGCACTCAATCCCAGGGAAGCTCCCCTCGCCAGTTAGCCCAACGATGCACGTACCGGTTCTACAGCAGGATCTGCCACACATCGACCCCCTGCCAATGCAGTATCGTCGGGGGAGCGCGGCAGCAGCAATGCACTCGCAGCCAACGTCGCTTGGGCTTGGAAACGGCGGTGGCATACGTACAAGCCGGAGCGCGTCAACGTTAGGGCTTCTGCCGCAGAGCACAGGCGCAAAGCCTGCATCGGCGGTGTCGTCGTCATCGCCAAGACGACTGACGCCCGAGGAGCGAGTGGCGCGGTTGCACACAGTCAGCGGGCTGGCTGCTCGCGCGGTTGCTCGGCGCTGCCTTTCCGGCCAACTCCCAGCACTCGACGCCGACGCAATGCTACGCCAGGCAGGCGCAGTCGCCGGATCCATGCCTACTGCCGTGGCAGCAAACAAAAAGCTTACGTTCGCAGATGTCGCCAAGGGATCGCAGGCCCAGTACAGCAGCCGTCCACACGTCAACAACGGCCAACATTGAATGTTCGTGCCCTTCACAACATAATAATTTAATGCATCAACCGCAAGAAGCTTTGATAGCTCCAACCCTTACCTTTTTCCAACGTATCATTCGTGCTCATCAAAAAAAAATAAAAAAGACCTTAAGCCCATTCAGCCACGATTTGCATTGGCTTCTTTTTTCTTTGCTCCTTTGCATTTTCGCTGTTGCTAATACTAAATTCAAATTGCCTTTTTTTTATTTCGTATCTTTGACTCTTTATTGTAAAAATGTTTCAACTGAACTACAACGACGTTATCCAGTACGTCTTTCCTGCGCTGCTTCTTGCGGCTTTTGCATACGTTGCCAAGGATTGGGTTGCAAATCACCTTGCAGCGCGCAGACGGTCAAAGCTAGACACCCGCGAAATGGCCCGCAGACGTGTGCTTTCTCTGCAAAAGAAAGATGAACC
>JANBOT010000304.1:0-10162 GCA_027575385.1 Coemansia sp. RSA 2399 | reverse complement strand
ACAAATGGATGAGGAATACGATGTCATCATTCTCGGCACGGGTCTGACCGAATGCATCCTGTCTGGAATCCTGGCTGTGGAGGGAAAGAAGGTGCTTCACATTGACCGCAACGACTTTTACGGCGGCGAGTGTGCCAGTCTCGACCTATCGCAGCTATACCAGCGCTTCCGCAGCGGTGGCGATAACGCCAAGCCTCCAGCTAGCCTGGGACGCGAGCGCGACTACTGCGTGGACCTCATCCCAAAGTTCCTCATGACGGGCGAGGGTCTTGTCAAAGTGCTTGTGTACACCAACGTCATGCGCTATCTGAGCTTTGTGCCCATCTCCACGTCGATGGTGTACAACAGCGACAAGATCTACAAGGTCCCGTCGACTGCCAACGAGGCGGCGCTGAGCCCCCTAGTGGGATTCATGCAGAAGCTCAAGGCGCGCAGCTTCTTCGAGTACCTGCGTGAGTGGCGCGAGGACGATCCGGCCACACACAAGGGGCTGGATCTGAACCGCATGAAGATGAGCCAAGTGTACGACCATTTTGGTCTGAACGAGGACACGCAAGAGTTCGTCGGCCATGCGATGGCGCTGCACTTGGACGAGAAATACAAGGCGCAGCCGGCGCGCAAGACGGTCAACAACGTCATCATGTATGCAAGCTCTGCGTCGCGCGCCAGCATCGATAACCGCTCCAGCCCGTACATCTACCCGCAATACGGGCTTGGCGATCTCCCGCAGGCCTTTGCGCGCCTTAGCGCCGTCTACGCTGGCACATTCATGCTTGCCACGCCTGTCGACGAGATCGTGCACGACGATAGCGATGGCAAGTTTGCCGGAGTGCGCTCGGGCGACCAGGTGGCACGCGCCAAGATCGTCATCGGCGACCCCTCGTACTTCTCAGAGTCTGTGCGCAAGACGGGCCGCGTCATCCGCGCCATCTGCATCCTCCGCAGCCCGATTCCCAACGCAAGCGCGGCGTCGGCGCAAATCATCTTGCCGCAGAGGCAGACTGGCCGCGAGCATGACATCTACGTCACTTGCCTCTCTGCAGACCAGAAGATCTGCCCTGCAAACGTCTACATTGCGTCCATCTCGACCATTGCTGAGACCGCGGGCGATCCCGAGACCGAGATCAAGGCGGCGCTGAAGCTGGTCGGCGACATTGACCAAATGTTCGTCTGGGTTTCGGACATATTCGAGCCTATGGCTGACGGCACCAAGGACAATGTGTTTATCAGCCGCTCGTACGACGCGACCTCGCACTTTGAGACCGTCTACGATGACGTCAAGGACATGTACCGTCGCATCACTGGCAACGATCTTGTTCTGAAGAACCGCAACGACGCCGACAACAACAACGAGGAGGATGCAAGCTAGCTCAACTTTCTTTAATTAATACTTGTTCTTGAGCAACAACATACTACTTTTGCATGTCGTTGTTGCTTTCATCGCGTATCATGTGTATTCCCGTTCCATGAGGGGGGAAGTCTATCGATGGCGGAAATGGAAAAGGGAACTTGCACAAATGAAAGAGAGAGAGAGAGAGAGAGTGAGTGATTTGGCAAACATTTGAAAGGAGAGATAAAAGCGCATAGTTTTGCTACAAAGCACAAATAACTGTAATGGAAAAATGGGTATATTTATCGATCGAGAACCTCTAGCTGTTCGGAAAGCTTGTCAACGTCGCCGTCATCGCTCTTTGCGTTGAAGTGAGAGAAATCCGCCCAGTCTACGATTTCGTCCTCGTCAACCGCTGGAGCCATCATCGCCGTCGTCGTGGACTCTGCTGATGTTACGACTGTGGCAGTCATCGTCGTCGGTGCCATTGCCGAAATCGCTGTCATTGCTTGCTGCGTGATAGGCTTGAAGACTATAGAGGGGGGAGAATAGAATAGAAAAAGGAGCGGGAGAGGAGAGATGGAAAAGCAGGGGGGGCGGGAGAGAAGGGGGGGGGGAGTAATTCTTTTCCTCTCGTTTTTTTTTTGTTTTCGTATGGTAGAAAATGTTGATGAATACACAAATAATCGTATACATGGTGGTGGTGGTGGTAGGGATATAGATGTTCAAGGCGGCGACATTGGCAACACGGGGAACCCTCCTCCATTGTTGCTCTTCCCCTTGCCTCTACGCTTACGGCGCCGACCCGACTTTTTAGAAGAAGCTGTTGTGGACTTTAAGGTGGAGTTAGTAGCAGCAGCAGCAACAGCAGCATCACCCGTGGTCTTGGTGGTGGTGGTGGTGGTGGTGGATCCCCCAGAATGGACAGTGTAGTGAGAATGTGGTTCAACGCTCTTTTTGGTTTGGCCCTCATAATCATCATCATCAGCAGCAGGAGCAACATTGGAAGAAACAGCAGGCGCTTTGTTCAATGGCTTTGCGACCGGCGACTCTGGCTCAGAATCCGAATCCGACAGCAACTCGCTAGGTTGAAACCGCGCACACGCAGAGCTGCTGCTGTTGCTGCTGTTGTTAGCGATGCCGCTCGAGTTGACGGTCTTGCTGCGCTGCCGTGCTGCACCTGCCGAGGAGGAAGAAGAAGAAGATGACGACGAAGATCCTTCTCTGTTCGGTCCAGCTGCTGCGCCACCAAGCGTCACAGTATCCGACTTTAACTGCCCGACAAACTCGCACGTCTTGGCGTCCAAATACGGGAACTGGCCCTGGATCGCCGCCTGGATAACCATGGCACGCGATACTCCAACGCCTGCGCTTTGGCTACGCGATCTGCGGCGGCGGGTGCTAAACGACGTTTCTTCCTCGCTGACAAGTTGCTGCGAACGGCCATTGCTGGGCTTGTAGTCGGTCTTTTCTGTGCTGGCGGATAACGACGATTGCGGCGGCGGCGGATCCCAGCTGGCAATGTCAGCTGGCACAATGCTGTCAAGCTCCGAACTGGACCGCGACCGCTGCTTTGACTCGTGGAACAGATCCTTGATGCGGCCCTTGTTGGCATCTGCAGTAGCAGCAGAAGACGACGGGGTGGTGTCTTTCTTCGGATCCGCACCAAACGGGTAGTGTTGGGGGGCGTCCAGGGGCGAGGTCAGCACGTTGAAGGGAATCGCCTCGGCATCAACTGGGAGTTGCTGCTTTCTTTTGTGCGATCCATTGGTGAGTTTGCTGTTGCCGTTGGTGGATATGGTCAAGTTGGCGAGAAAGTTTGTGCAGTCGGCCACGCTTGGGCGTGGAGGCATCTCGGGTGGGCTGAGCAGAGGCAATGGTGCTTCTGCTTCCTCCTCCTCTTCTTCTTGTTGCTGCAAGGGCGAGGGCGGGGGAGGCGCAAGTGGTGGAGGCTTCTTTTTCGGCTTCTCAGTAAGAGCAACAGCAGCAGCAGCACCGCCGTTGTTGTTGTTGGAAAGAGGGCGGCGGAGAGGGGGTTGAGCTTCAGAGGCTGGCTGAATAGGACCAGCACCACTATCTACATCTACTACACAGTCAGGGGGAATTTGCATACTACTATCTCCATTACCTTGATTCACAAACGGGTCCTCGTCGTCGCTGAACGGAGCGGGCTCGTTCTGGTAGCTGTTGTAGCGGCCGATACGCTCTGCAGGGCCGTCATCGCCATCGTCGTCATAGGCGCTTCTTCTAACTCTATCTTCTTCCTCGACGTCATCATCCTCGTCATCCTCCTGACCGTAGAACAGGCTCTGATGCGACCGGATGTAGCGGCTGTGGTCCTCCACATCGACATCCTCGTCGTCTTCATCATCGACAGCGCTCGGATCGACAAAGCCCATACGCGACACAAATACCTGCTGCTGCTGCTGCTGTTGGCTCGAGCCATCCGAGGAAAGCATATCAATATCAGCATCGCCAAGAATACCACCACCACCACCAGCCATCATCGAACCAGCAAGATTGGCACCAGGCCGCTCACCGCCTAGAGGCTGCTGGTCGCGCTCACGAACTTCCTGCAGAGTGCGCGCAACGTAGTCGAGCCACTCGTCGCCGTCAATGTAGGGCGCAATCAGGGGCTCCAGAGCCGCACCGGACAGCTCGAGCAAGCGCGCCACCTCCTCGCCAATCCCAGTCAAATGGCCCATGTATCCGAGCCGGACGCCGCGCGGCATGCTGGAAACATCGTCATTGAGCGCGCACGCCTGCGCTATACGCGACGTGATGCGCACATCGCGGAAGGCAACCAGGATAAGCGCCACGTTGCATTCCAGGCCCAGGGGCAAGTTGAGCACTTGGTGCATAATATCGTAAACAACAGAATGCAGAAAGTTGTTGAGCGTAAAGCGGAAGAACAGGTCGCAGCATATCGGCAATACGTTGTGCTGGATCAGCTTCCACTTGAGGAGCTGGCCGACAGGCGTGTTGGATGTGTCGTGGTCTGTAGGACTGCTGATATCGAGTGGAATTTCGTGCGGAGGCGGAGGGGGAGAAGAAGAAGAAGAAGAAGACAAAGAAGAAGAGCCAGCGCGGTGCCTTGAAGACGAGGGCGGGAGAGGCGAGTTGAGACGAGGCATGTTGGAGCAGTGCAGGAGCTCGGCAAAGAGCTCGCAAATGCGGAGCCGCTCAAAGCCAAGCGGCTCGCGCAAGCCTTGCGTCGTGGGGACAGGCACTATGGACGAGCGCGGGGTAGTCAGAAGTGCGGCAAGGTCCTCCACGCGCATCGCCAAGACGCGCATCATATCGGAAAGATCGACGGGCGGCAGACGGCGTTCCAAAGCCCCTTGCTCGCTGCTTCCGCCTCCAATACCAGTGTTTTCTCTATCGTCGTCATCGCCGCCAACCAGCTCCTCTTCCTCTTCTTCCTCCTCCTCTTCGCCGTCGTCAGAGTAGTTGCGGCGGATAAGTTCGATGAATATGTACACGCAGTTGACAAGAGTGGAGGTGGCATGCGGGGCCGAGCGGTCCAGCATGTATTCGGTAAGACGTTCGACGTTGGCGGCGCTCTTGAGCTCGTCGATAAGCGCATTGGTGCCGATGGTAGGCTGCGCCGGGTTGTTGCACTGGGAGATGGCGATGATGTCCAGAAGCACTTGGGCAACCAGCGAGTGCTGGTCGGGGTCGCATGTAGGCGCCAGGCGCGCAACAAGCATCGGAATGAGCTGGTTCTGGCTGAGCCACGCAATGATGCCAGGGCCGTTGTCGAGCTCCTCGAGGCTGATAACCTTCAGCAGGAGGTCTACGACGGCAGACACGCCTAGGTGGTTGAGGAACAGCGCGACGGCATCGCCTTGCGCGCAAATGTAGTCGAGCGTCTCGTAAGGCTTGCGCTGGAGCAGACTGCACATAACGCGCGAAAAGTATGTTGCTTGGAGCATGTCGAGCTGGCCAGAGGGGAGACGCATGATGCCCCAGAGACAATCAAGGAGGCACGGTTTTGGGGTGGTGTCATTATCGTTGAGCTTTTCGTTAGTTTCTTTGTTGTGATGACCATCGCCATTATCTTCTTCCTCTCCTTCTCCTTCTTCTTCTTCTTCTTCGTCGTCGTCGTCGTCCTCGCTGTCGGCAAAGTCTCGCGCTACGTAATCAGCCGAAAGCGCGTCAACAAAGGCGCCACTGTTGCTGCACAGGACCTCGCAAGACGTCGCTGCCATCTTGGAAAACTTGAAAAACTCTTCTGTGGCAATATACTCGACCATTTGCTTGATATTCGACGGCAGCACCAGATACGCGATCAGCTTGGGGTTTTGCTCCCGAACCTCCTGCTGCAAGTCTGGGTCGTTGAGAACTTCTTCTAGCGCAAGGTCCTCCTTTTCGAGCAGCTTGTCAATGTTTGACGCATGCTGAAGACCGAATCGCCAAAGCATGTTTTTTTTTTCTTTCGCTTTTAAAGGGGGGGGAGGAGAAAGAAAGCGAGATTTATAGATTGTAAAGAAAAGAGTGGGCGATTGTGATAGTTTGAGCGCAGGAAATGAAAATATAAAAGAAAACAAATATAAAAAAATGTGTAAACTATAGAGAGAGCGAAAAAAAAAAATTGATGGGAGAAAGATGCATGCGTTTCAATTTAAATTATCGTACACAGAAAATCAACGGATTTGATTACATTGGTTTCAATCGTGTGCGTGACTGTGGGTGTGGAGGAGGGGGCGGCAGATCCCATTGAACGGATAAGGCCTGGGATGTAGATCGATCGATGAGGGAGAGTCATTGTGAAACCATTTCTTTCTTTTTTCCTTTCGGTCCTAATAGATAAGCGCTTATTATCCTACTTGCAAGACCAAATGACAGCCCCACTTCCTCAATTGACTCCAGAGTACATGCGGACCATGTATCCGCCATACATGGAGCTGATCCAGGCGCAAGTGTTCTTCCGCCACGGCGAACGCTCGCCTGTCAAGATGCGCCTGTTTCCCGAGAAGGATTGGCCCTTTTGCGAGCGGTCCAACTACTTGCACAGCGAGTTCATGAAGGCAGTCGGCAGGTTTGTGCCCAAGGAGGAGCCAATGCCATTGCCCGACGCAGACCGCATGGCAAAGGGCACAGCAGTAGCAGCCGATGCTGATGATAATAGGTATACGAGGCGCACAGGGACAATGAAGATGGGCCTCGAATACGAGCCAGCCAAGTGGTCTGTGCGTTTGGGCACCGAAGGGATGGATTCTGGCGATGGCGGAAGCAGTAACAGCAGTGATCCGCGGATGTGTAATGCCGGACAACTGACGGACATTGGGTTGCTGTCGCTGGAGCGCGTCGGGCGCCATTTGCGCGAGCTGTACGTCGACAAGCTGGGGATTATCCCGCAGAGCATTGGCGCCAAACCGTCGGACTGGCTGTATATCCGCTCGACCGACTACTCGCGCGTGCTGCAATCGACCTTTGCGCTGCTCACCGGGCTGTATCCAAACAGTGCGACCGCAAGAACAGCAAAGAAGCCTGTTGCGTTTGACGCGGAATTCCTCGAAACGTTCCCAATCCACAGCCGCAAGCACCACTACGAAACGATGCACGGCAACTTTGCGTGCTACAACTTTATCAAGCAATACGTGGCTCCGCCCATTGCCGAGGCGCGTAAGCTCAAGTGGATTGACGACGTGTATCGCCAGGCAGCGGGGCTCGAGAGCATTGGAGCCAAGGCAAAGCAAGTCATGGATACGCCCAACTTTGGGTCAACGATCCATCCGGTATACGATGAGCTGCAGTCGCTGGCCGCCCATGGCGTGCCGCTGCCTGCCGATATCAGCCCCGATTTGCTTGCAAGCCTGGGTCGCGCTGCGTTCCACCAGTGGACTTCTCCGATTCACTACGTGCAGGGCCAGCGGCTTGGATTCAGTCTCCTGGTAAAAGACATAGTAAGCACGATGTCGCAGGCTGCTGAGCACTCTAGCCAAGAAAAGGGCCAGACACCGCAAAGGCCAAGGCTAGGGGCGCAGCGCAATGGCGACCTCCTTCTCTCCACAGACGGCGGGATGCGCGAGGAAACGCCTGAAGAGATTCCACGCATCCCGAAGCTGGCGCTCTACGGCGGCCACGACATTACGGTTGGCCCATTGGCGATTATCATGGGCAGCACTTCATCCGAGTGGCTGCCGTTTGCGTCGGCGCTGACATTCGAGCTGTTCAAGGACACTCGCGATGGCGGCAGCTATGTGCGCACTAGACTCAACGACAATGCGCTGCAAGTGGCAACATGCGAGCCGCTTGGCAAGCACCATCCACGGATGGGCAGCTCGATGTGTACTCTGGATGCATTCCTCGAGCACATTGCGCCGATCATGGCGACGGAGGAGGATTTCAAGTCCGAGTGTGGCAGCTTTCCCAACACCTCTCGCAAGTAAACGAAATAATAAGTAAGGGGGTGGTGGGGCGCACCTCTCTCCTCTCCCCGCCCTTCTGTTTATCAGCAATAGATAGAAATGATAAAGTTAAAACCCAAACAAAGCAATCAATTTCAGAACTGAAGAGCCAGGGTCGGAACCGGGTGGCTCTTGTAGTAGTCGACGATCTTCAACGCCTTGGCAGCAATGGTGGTGGGCGTCAAACCAACGCGCTCGTAGGCCTGCAAGTAGGGCGCCGACAGGCCAAAGGTGTCGATTCCAATCGGATGGTGCACGTACTTGTGCCAGCCAAAGGAGCTCAGCGCCTCAACGCTGATGGAAGGAATTCCGGGGGTCAGCACCGAGTGGCGGTAGGCGTCGGACTGCGCGTCAAACAGCTCCAGACAAGGCATCGACACAACCTTGACAGTCAGGCCATGCTTGTCGGCAAGCAGTCTGGCGGTGTCAAGCGCAATGGAAGTCTCCGAGCCTGTGCCAGCGATAATAAGATCCGGTGCACTGCCGGAGCCAACAATCGGCAGCGCATAGCCGCCCTTGAGCGTGTTCTCGATAGACGAGCCGTCCAGATGCGGCACGTTCTGGCGCGTCAGCGAGAAGACCGACGGGCGATCCGCATGCTGCAGCGCAGCCACGTAGGCGCCAGAGACCTCGTTGCCATCAGCGGGGCGGAAGTTGAGGTAGTTGGGCGTAGCGCGCAGCATGGCGAGGGTCTCAATTGGCTGATGCGTGGGGCCGTCCTCGCCGAGACCGATCGAGTCATGCGTCATGATGTAAAGCACACGCAGCTTGCTCAGCGCCGACAGGCGAGAAGCGCCAGCGGCGTACGAGATGAAGTTGAGGAACGTCGACGCAAACGGAATGTTGGCGCCATACGCCGCAATGCCGTTGCTTATGGCAGCCATGCCGTGCTCACGCACGCCGTAGCGCAGGTAGCGGCCGGCGTAAGTGCCCAGGCCGGTCGGCTCGGGCTGGAAATCGACGGCATCCTTCCAGCGCGTCAGGTTCGAGCCGGTCAGATCGGCCGAGCCGCCAATGAGCTCGGGCAGCAGCGGCGCAAGCGCGTTGATGACGCCCTCGGACAGCTTGCGCGTGGCAACTGGCTTGTCGGCGGGTGTGAAGCGCGGCAGTGCCTTCTCCCAGCCGCTAGGCAGCTCGCCGGCAATGCGGCGCGTCAGCTCGGCGTGGAGGTCGGGGTGCGCCTTCGCGTACGCTTGCATCAGCTCGTTCCACGCCTGCTCGCGCTGTGCGCCCTCGGCGGCGCGCTTGCTGTACAGCGCATAGACCTCGTCGGGAACGACAAACTTTTGCTCCGCGTCGAATCCAAACAGCTTCTTGACTGCAACAACGCTGTCATCGCCAAGCGCTGCACCATGGACGCCTGCGGTGCCGGCCTTGGCAGCACCAAATCCGATAGTGGTGTTGATGAGGATGATGCTGGGGCGCGTAGTCTCGCCCTTTGCCTCGGCAATGGCGCGCTCGAGCCCGGCAAGGTCGCTGTCGCCATCTTCAACAGTCAGAGTGTGCCAGCCGTACGCTGCGTAGCGCTGCAGCACGTCCTCGGTGAAGCCAAGCTTGGTCGACCCGTCGATCTGGATGCCGTTCGAGTCGTATAGCACAACCAGATTGCCCAGCTGCAGGTGCCCGGCAAGCGACGACGCCTCTGACGCGACACCCTCCTGGAGGCAGCCATCGCCGGCGATCGCGTAGACGGTGTTGTCGACGATCGAGAACTCGGGGCGGTTGAATGTCGCCGCCAGATGGCGCTCAGCGATGGCCATGCCAACAGCGTTGGAGATGCCCTGCCCAAGCGGCCCAGTAGTCACCTCGATGCCGTCAGTGTGCGTGCATTCGGGATGCCCAGGTGTGTTGGAGTCGAGCTGCCGGAAGTTCTTGAGATCGTCCATCGACACTTTGTATCCGAGAAGATGCAGCAGGATGTACTGCAGCGCGCATCCGTGCCCGTTCGACAGCACAAAGCGGTCGCGGTTGAACCAGCTGCTGTTCTTGGGGTTCGCATTGAGGAACCGCGTAAACAGAACATGCGCCATCGGTGCACAACCCATTGGCGCTCCCGGATGTCCGCTGTTGGCCTTTTGCACAGTGTCGGCCGCAAGCACGCGAATCGTGTTGATGGCAAGCGAATCGGTCTGATTGAACATTCTTTTTTAAATTCCTAAACGACGTTTGTCTTTTTACTAGTAAAGGTGGAGGGAATAAGGTGTGAAGAGAAAAGAAGCTGCTATTTTTTGGGGGGCCGGAAATGGCTGCGTTTTTGATCAGTCACCATCGTAAGCCCGCCGCCAGATAAGGGGCCACATAGCCAATCACAATGCCCTTTTGATAAAGCAACAGCGAAACGTGTGGTTGTGGCTGCTCCTTGTTGGCTGAAAACTGCCCGCTCGATTATTAGCTGCTAAGCTGTTGGCTATTATATTAC
>JANBOT010000303.1:0-10178 GCA_027575385.1 Coemansia sp. RSA 2399 | reverse complement strand
AACACGCTTTGCATCTCGCGCATGCCCAGCACCCAAAATTACTGCCAGAAGCAGCTCCCCCCACCACCCCCACCACCACCAAAAGTAGCGTTTAAATACACAGCCTTCCTTCTTAGACATGGAAATTGATAACATGGCATACGTTTAATAAATGCAGCATATATATATATATTAAGGCACCGTTAAAATTGCAATGGACCGCATACACAGCCAGTAGTGACACGGTTAGCTTATTCGGGAAATATGCCATATTATTTGGCGCGCAACACGGGCTGTCATCAGCGGCTGCGACTCATTAACATTTGGCATTTCCACCTTGTATCTATCATCGACGTAGTCCAGAAACTGATCATAAGTAGTCCCGTTTGTGTCTATACCGAGTAGCATCACTGGTAATTTCTTTGGCATATACGCAACGCCAACATCCGTAGCTTGAAGCTCGTCAATAATGCGCTGTCTCTGTAGATGCTCATAATACTGTGCTTGTGCAAGGTGCGTGTTCTCTAGGGCCCAATCGGTAATTATCTGGTTGTTAGTGTCTGTGCTGGCTCCTGTCAAAGAATTGTCCGACCGAACGCCTATTGCGGTTAGCATCCGTTGGATGTTTAGCGTGGTCGCGGAGTACGTATTTTCGGCAATCATGTTGTTCCCGGTCATACTGGTTGCTATGCTTCCCCTTTTGGTAGAATTCGCGGCAGCAGACATCAAACCGAGAAGCGACGCATACGTTGGATACAAAAACGCCATGCCAACCACGGAGAGCTCGTTCTCGCGTAAAAACATCTGTGCATTCTCCGAACCAGAGTGATGGCCAACGAGATAGTAAGGGCCGCGCTCGCCGATGCTTGAAAGCGCTATGCCAAGCGCTTTTTCCATCGCGCCTAGGGAGATCGGCGCGTATCCTTGCGGTGAAAGCATGTATCCTGGCCGGTCATAGATGCATACGCGTCTGTTTTGATCCGCAAGTGCATCTTGTATTGACCTGACAACCAACGATGGGAAGCCACTCATATGCTCGATCAGTATCGTCGCTTGTTGAGGCGGGCCGTTGGCTGATTGCGCGTTCAGTTCTGGCGTCAAAGCACCTTTGCACGATATTGATAGATAAACCGGGCGCCTCGCTCCGTCAGCATAAACCACACTAGACTCTGCCAAGATTGGAATATCTGTAGGCATGGCACGTAAGTGCCGATACTGTTCGAGGGCGCTTGAAAATATCATTACATAAATGACAATCGAGCAAAGTGCCGTCAACACAGCGAATGGACTGTATGCAATCACTCGTAGGATCGTTCGCGCAATTGTCTCCGCCATACCGACCGACCGTGTTTCGATACGTTGCTGGGTTTGGTTCTTGCTCATGGTGACCATGCTGTCCTCGATAAATTGCAATTGTCCGTTGCTAATCGGTGAAAATGGGTCAAAAAACTCATGCGGTTCACCACGATGAAGGCAGGAATGGTTATCTTGAATAGCACCGACAACCTTTGGCGAGCATCTCGTGCTTTGGCTCATTTCACTCGGCAGGGATGTGCTTGCCGAGATCTTGGTGTGTCCAAGCACGTTCGAAACAAGAATGGTGTTTGCTGGTGAAGCAATCTGAGTGCTAGCAAATGTATCCAGCGGATCCTGCTCGCGTTCGCGTTTGTTTCTTAAACGTCCAAGCAGCTTCTTCGCGAGTGGCGGCAACGCTAACACAGATGCGGCTATCGGCATCGCGTACGTTAAAACAATAATAAAAAAGCCGCTTCTAAGCTGAAGCTGGTAGATAAGAAATGATGTGCAGGCTGCGAATGCTAACGAGACCACGACATAACCCGACCACATAATGATCAACAAGCGTGCGTCAACAGGAAGCCAGTTGATTCTAGCTGTGTTTCCCCCCGATATGACGGCGGGTCCCCGGGAATGTGCCTTGGTTGCGATATGCATAGAGCTCCACTGCAGAGGGATCGATGCCAAAGCAACCCAAGTCAGCATGAATTCATTACTGACAACATATCGCACAAGCGAGGTGTCTGTGGCTAGGGTTAGGCCAAAGTAGAGCATATATACTTGGGAGGCGGCGCCGGATGTAAGCAATACCACGGGAATGGCCACAGACAGATGTCTCTGTAAATACACACGTAGCGCCATTGCGATCGTGTTAATACCGATGATGCTGAATATTTGTGTTTGAAATATGGTGATGGCACAAGAAAATTATGATAGAGAATATCGAAAACACAAAAAAGGTTATGCCCGGCGCAAGTACCAGCGATAGAAATGATTTAAAGTCTCAAACTGCTTTCGTATGAAAGAGGGCAAAACAAGCCAAGCGTGGCGTGTGTTATTTCAACATCTGGTATGTTGAAACAACGGGTGAATGCTAAAACGATGCTATATGTGCGCTAGCCAACATGAAACCTCGTTAAAGGGACGGCTGAGCACCAGAAACCATACACGTGGACAAGCGTAGGTTTTTGGTAGAATAAAAATGTCTGGAGATATCCGTGTTTTTGGTTCCAATTTTATATTCACAAGGCTCATATTTGTGTAACGTTCTGCATTTAGGAAACTAGGCATAGGTATAGTCAAAAGCATTTGCAATAGCCATTTATGCCATTTATTGGGATTGCACAATGCATTCACGCTCAGCAGAAACTACGGTGTCTCGTTTGTTTGACCACGTCGTAAAACATCTGCTCATTTACACCGACAGACCAGTTGCGCCGAGGAGCCACTTCAATGAGCTATTGGTCCTACAGTGTTATTTTAAATGACGATTAACAGCGGGCTTCAAGACAAGATGACTGCAATTACTTTTGAACATGTTTGAATAGGCTAATGAACGCAAAGGTATCTACTATACATTAAAAAAGGTAATGTTAGTAGGTCGTGATAAAGCTAAGAAGAGGATGTGGCAGTGCGCCGACGACATGGCCTCCAGGAGTTGCGTGTGTCTTAACGCGAATGGTAAAGAATAACGCCATGCTCTTTTCCTGCTCTCGTTCTGGGTTGGAGCGGATCTCGTACAGACGGCCAGCCGGGTCGTTTGGAATAGGCTCGTCAAGAAGCTCAAGCGGAAGAGGCTTGCCTGGCTTCTTGTGCAAAATTTGCGCAATGATGGCTGGCGAGATCAGGCTGCGCTTGACGCTGTTGAAGTTTTCGCCGTCGCTAAAGTCGTCGACTGCAAGGTCAGTGTTGTTTGAACTATGGCCGGCGGCAAGATCGTCCAGGCGCTGTGTCTCGGGTCCAGTCTGGCGCTTGTTTGTGTTGAACCTGATGTTCTCGTTGTAGAAGGCGACGCGTTGGCTATACATGGACTTTATATCTGCCGACACGCGGTCGCCGGCATAGAAGGAGCCGCGGCTGGTGTGAAGCATGGTGGCGTTGAGCGGCAGCGGCAGGGCGATTTTCCAGCGCTTCGGGATGGGGATGTTTGTCATCATACGCACGACAACAAGCACGTTCTCCTCAACCATTCCGTCCTTGGTGCGGTGGTGCATAAAGTCGGGGTCCTCGCCGCGGATAGGGACAAACGTGAAGCGTGCAAGCATCGGGTGGCCCTCGAGAGCAGGCATCATCGGCGGGACAATAAAGTCTCCGTCGATATGGTCAAGGATTACGCGCTCGAACTGCTGGCGCGAAAGATCGTTTGAGATTCCAGAAAACGCCGCATACAGCGCATAAGTGGCGTAAAAGTCCTCAACCTGCGAGCGCCATGGCTTCTCGTTGAGATGTGCCATCGACACAGACTCGCCAGTCAGATCTTTAACGTTGCGGCGGCCTAGCTTGCAGGTCTGCTCTTCGCGCTCAGCCATCAACATCGATGCCGGGAAGGTGGTTGGAGCCGAGGGCACAGAGCTAGCAGCGGTCTCTTCCTCATCCCAGGCACCAAGGTCGCGCTTGCGCATGAACTCATCGCCATCGCTATACTCGTCAGCCTCCTCGGGATCGTCCACAGGCGGGTTTTCGTCATAGGGCTCGTTGGAGGTGCCAAATGAGTTATGCTTGCGCAGATCATCGACAACGTTCCCTCCGACAACGCGCACATGCCCGTCTGGTCCGTAGTACGCCTCTGGATCCTTGGCCATCAGCATTGCTGGGTCTTCGCGGCGGTTGTGGTCGTCAATGAGGTTGACGCCCGACGACTGCTTGACGAGCTCCATGTCGGTAGTCGTAGATACGGATGTGTTCTTCTTCTTTTCGCCGTACTTGTTGTAAACATAGTCGTCATCCTCCTCGTCAGTATCGTCGTCATCATCGTCGTCATCCTTCTTCTTCTTCTTGATGGGTGTGGTAATAGAAGCGGTTGACGACGGAACAGGATACACAGGAGTGTTGAGGGCGCGTTCCTGGTCGGAGGCGCGCAAGAACAGGACGTTGGACGCCAGGCGGCCGTACGGCAGAGGCGCAAGGATGTCGTCACACACCTGCAGCGACCGGCCCTTTGGGAAGTCGCACGCAATGAGATCTGGCCCTGCATTGAAGCAGGCTGTTACGCGGTCTGTGCTGCATGGCCTCATCAACCAGCGGTTGTTAACGCACTGGCCAAATTCGTAGCCATTGCAAGCAAAGCCTGCGCCTATACATGGCTGGTCAGCTCGGGGGCAGCGCGCAATTGGAAGCGGGAACGTGGGCGTGACAATCGAAATGGTCTTGTTTGTGGTGACTGGGCTCGGCTCGCTAAGCGAATCGGAGTTTTGGTGGTCGGACTTTCTCACCCGCTTGGTGACGTGCTTGGTGATGACATGCACCTTGCGCGTTCTGGTGGCAGTGGTGTACAGGACCTTTGTTGTTTCCAAGGTCGTTGTCTCATTGCTGTCCTCAGGAGTTGAATCCGCGTCATCGCTTGCGCTCCCAATCTGTTCCTCAGCGGAATCGCCTGTTGTAGAGTCCGCGCTGTCCTCGTCAGGAGTGTCCTCGATCGAGCCATCTATGGCTGTTTGGTCTTCTGAGGATTCCGTGCCAGTTGCGCTCTGCTCGCCTACTTCGTCGCTGGTAGTCGCTTCGGAATCTTCATCAGTCGACGCTGTGCTGGCGCTGCTCTCGTCGGCGTCGGTGTCGGCGTCGGCGGTGGCCACTGCAACGCGGTTGAGGTGTTGTTGCGCAAACCTTGCAGCGTCAGAGGGATCGGGGTTTGGGTGGGTGCCTGTCACTATCTCGCTGAGCTCGACATGTGTGATGATGGTTGCTGTGCCATTCTCTCCGACAACTGTCGACGTCGTCAGCCTTGTTCTTGTACCGTGGTGTTTGGGTGAGGACGAGGCAGAAGCATTGCCAGTCGATGTCTGGTGTTGACTGTCGGTGCTACACGAGAGCGAGCTGCTGGATGACTCCTTGCTGTCCTTCTCTGTGCTGGTCTGCGCGTCGCTGGCTGTGGAGCTTGAGGCGGAGGCTGATGTGGTTTCAGAGCCATTGTCCGACCCATCGCTGCACTTCCTGCCCGAGTCGAGCAGCTTTCTGGCCAGATCAACAAATGTTGCGTCGTCCTCAACCCGGTTCGAGTCGGCCTGCGAGGCATCCCACATCATCATTCCCCCAAACGACGCAAACTTTTTCCTAGTCACGTTGACAAGCTCCTCCAGCTTATCGACAGACGTGTACCCAGTGCTGGCGGCGGCAGCGGAGCCGGGAACGCCGAGATACACGCGCACATTCTTGTTGGCGGAAATGGTAGTGGCCCACTCGTGCCACTGCTCAAAGTTGAACCAGTTGGGCTTGTCCACGCCGCAGTAGTTGTTGTAGAACTGCACAAAGACCATGTCCAGATAGGCGTTGTCGAGCACTGGGCCGGCGTAGAAGTCGGGGTAGGCGCACTGCGGGGCGGCTGAGACGTAGAAGCGTCTGCCTGGCGCCTCGATAAACCGCTCGCGCAGCCGCTGCACAAAGCGCACATATCCAACCGACGATCCGCCCTCGATATCCAGATCGATACCATCAAGCACAGCGTCATCGAACGGCCGCGTCTGCGAGTTGCCGCCCAGGAACATGTCCCAGATCTGGTCGGCATATCGCTCGGCCTGCATATCGTCGGCGAACCCGTATGCGCCAGCGGCGCCGCCCAGAGAGAGAAGAACCGCCTTGCCTTTCTTCTGGCACTTTGAGATTGCCTTGCCTATATTCGGGCAGTGCAGCAGCGTGGAGTTGCCAAACGTGGTCAGGCAAGAGCTGGCGAGGTTGAGTCCTGGTGGATGAAGCCCGTCGGCGTTGAATTCGGAAAGAAAGGAAAGTACAAGGACGTCGCCAGAGTCCTTGTCGCAGTACTCATCGAGAGGGAGCTGGTTCTCGCCAGGGCTGGTGACGCCGTGGCTGTTCTGGCCCCAGTATACAACCAAGTTGGAGTTGCAGTTGATGTTGAACTCGCGCGCCTGCGCCGCCAGCGCGCTGCATGCAAACAGCGCGGCAAGCCCTAGATGCTTCATTGCGTGTTGATCAGGGGTGAATAGCAAGATGTAAATGTGCTATATTCCGTAGATAATGCTGATGCTAATAGAGTACGCTCGGAATAAGCAGTTTGATATGTTAACAAATAAGGGAATGTGTATGTGTTTGCTTTTGGCGGATGTTGGACAGAAGAAAGGAGTGCGCCTGTATACGAATGGCATAGCTTCACCAATGCTGTAACGTCCCTGAGTGATTCTCCTTGAAAATGTTTGTGTTTATTTCCGTACATACTCGAGGGAGGGCCCCGTCTACTCCTGCATTTTCTCCACACTTTTACCCTGAACAAAAGAGCATATCGTGCCCTAGAAAGTAGTAACCTAATTCTTTGCAAGCTAAAGGCTCTGTTGAAAATGCACGTAGCATTTTACAGTCTTTTGTGTGGGGGGGGGAGGAAGGACCTAAAAGTTCACGTAGCCACTGTAGGCACCCAAATAAACAAAGCAACTGGTGGTAATCAAATCAATCACTAACGCGCTCACACACGATCAAGCAGATCAATTTCTAATACCTTCCGCTCTTTGTTTTCGCTCTCGCCTTTGTTTTTGTCATATTTGTTGTTTGTTTGCTTGCCTAGTGTTTCTTTTGCTATATATTTTTTTCCATTATCAAACTGGCAATCACAAAATGAATGCATACAAGGTTGCTTCAACGTTCGAGGACAGAGGGATTCGCCCTCCGGCAGAAGATTCAGTCACGGTGGGCGAATCTGACCTGAACTTTATTCACTTGCACAGTGGCGACGATTCAGGTCTTCTCCAATACGTCCGTAGCGGCGGAATCGCGTTTCCGCACATAATGATCCCAGAAGCGCTGCAGCTACGTGGAGCGTCAACGTCCGTTGGAGGTGTTAACTCGTATGCAGACGAAAAGGACTCTGTGAGTACTAAACCCATTATGCGCAAGCAGTCGGATTCATCTATCTCCGTTTCTGGAACTAGGGAGCACCGGGCTTCGACTGAGGAAGGCTCTGCGTTGGAAACAGCGTTCGCCCACGCGATGTGGTTGTGGAATGCAAAGAAACATACGTCCGAGCTCATCCGAAACACGCAGACACGAGCCTTATTAATTGCAGAAAGCTGGCTGCCGTCCCCAATAGCGGCTGTTGTTTTTGGCGACGTTTCCGGGACGCTCTCTGCTGCAACGGCAGAAAGACTACAAGTCGAGCAGGCGAATGAAGAAAGGGAGATGCTGACAAAGACTGAGGGGCCGATCACCTGCGTTGCATGGCATCCTCACCGGTCGTTGGTTGCTATTGCGCACCGCGCGACAGACACAATCTTTCTGTACGATCTGACGACCAATGCATGGTGCCCGAATGTTCTACAGAACATATACATGCAAGGCATAACTGCAATGGCGTGGCAGCCGAATTGCGGATACGCCCTAGCTGTAGGATGTACGGCTGGCGTATGTCTGTGGAACATTATACCGTCCGCAACTAGTAGCGGCAGCAGCAACAATATAGCGGCAGCGGTGGATGGCCCGAAGGCGCCTAGCCTGGGAACGGGCCAGCTGTCTGCGTGGATGACCTTGCTTTCATTCCCGCCTCTGACCGCAAACGGAATCCCAGCACAGCTGCCCCTTGACAAGAAAGTTGCGTTCCGCCGGTCTTCTGCGAGTGCCTCTTCGCTTGCGTTTAGCCCTAGTGGTCAGTGGCTCGTTGCCGGGCATCAGGCGCATGGACACTTGGCCGTCTGGGATGTGGCACTGGGAACAGCTACGCCGCTGAAGAGGTCTGGCAGCAGCAGTCGTGCGGCAACGCGCAAGGTGGAAATCAGCCCGAATGGACGCTACCTGGTTTCTGCACATGCAAACGGCCAGCTCCGACTCTGGGAGACGGAAAGTTGGACCTCGAGGGTGTGGTCGGACTTGCAGGGCAACATTACGCAGTTCGCTTGGGCACCAGACTCCCGGTCTCTCTTCTTTGCCGTTGCAAAACGCTCAGATATCTACGCGCTTGCCTTGTACAAGGCGCCCCCCTCTATCGACGCTGAGATCTCGATCGTGACGTCATTTGAGGCCCATGCAACTGCTGTTTCGAGTGGGGATGACGATGCTGAGCGGATCCGCGTCGGCGGCGCCATAAAGTCACTTGCAATCGACCCTAGCGGGCAGCGCCTCGTTGTTGGGTTTGACGACGATTCGGCTTCGTCGGACATCTCGCTTCTTGCGGTCTATTTGGTCAACACAAACGCCTTGTTCCGCGCTGGAGGGGATTCTAGTGCTCTGATGCCATTGGGATACATCCGTGGGCCAGATTGGGGTGAGCGGCAGCAAAAGCAGCAGGACTCTGGCGTTGCTTCTTTTAGCAGCTCGGTGCGTGGTTCAGACCCAAGAAACTCAAAGCCCCCAAAGAAGCGTGTGCGTTTGGGACCTCCTATTCCGTCGTGGTTTGGATTTGCGCCCAACTTTACGCATGGTGCACTTCTGACTGTTGCCTGGGCAAACGGGAAGATTTCCTTTGTACCCATGCTGTTCAAATCGAATACGACGGATTCACGCTAACCTACCCGCCAGATGCTTGTTGCTCTTGTCTCAGCGTATTTAACTGTCTGAGGTTCTAGACACTACTAGCTTTAATGCCATTGATAAACAAATGCAAATGACGTGTGGACAGAGTGGCATGGCTGTGTAACCCAAGCAAACGTCGAGGAGGAGGAGGAGGAGGAGCGCGCTTTGACAAGAAAAGGGTTTATATTTATTCTCCGTTGGACTTTGTGCTTTAAATCAAAACATTAAACGTATTTGTACACTTGAGGCAAGCAAGCAAGCAAGCAGTATTTTCGTATTATTCCACTATTTCACACAATATGAGCATGTTTGGAGTCGATGATTCTCGCCGTGAATCGATTGAAGGTTCACGCCGAAACTCGATGGAGCTGGTTGGCGCTAAAGCTGGTACCGCAATGCCAGCGGAGATGCGCCAGGCGCTAAACCTAAAGGGCCTTGTGCCAGCAAGCATCGAGAACTTTCCAAAGCAAGAGCTGCGTGCCTACGAGCAGCTCATGTCAAAGTCCACCAACCTGGAGAAATACGAGTTTCTGGCGATTCTGCGCAGTACCCATGTGAACCTGTTCTTTCGCCTGGTTATCCGCCACTTTAAGGAGATTGCGCCAATCATATACACGCCGACGGTCGGCGAAGCCTGCCTAAACTACTCGCACATCTATCCGTTCCTCTACCCGTTCAGAACGTCAATCGGGCTGTTTATTACACTGGAGGATGCCAACGACATAGACACTGTCATTTCAAACTATTGCTCGTCGAGCATCGACATGGTCCATCCGGAAATAGCGGTCATCACCGATGGATCGCGCATTCTAGGCTTGGGCGATCTAGGCGTGAATGGCATGGGGATTCCAATCGGAAAGCTCCAGTTGTATGTGGCGGCGGCTGGACTCAACCCCAGGCGTACCTTACCGATTGTTTTGGATTTCGGCACAAACAGCAAGCGTTATCTGAACGACCCCCTGTACCTGGGCACGCGCGAAGAGCGACCAGACGACAAGACGTTCTACGAGGCCACCGAGACGGTTCTCACTGCGCTGCACAGAGCATTCCCAGAACTGTTGGTTCAGTTTGAGGACTTTAGCACAGACCATGCGTTTGGGCTACTCGACCAGTGGCGCAATAAGATTCTGTGCTTCAACGACGACATCCAGGGCACCGGATGCGTGATCCTCGGCGGGTTCATCTCTGCTGTGGAGCAGGCAGGAATCCCGGCGCAGGACCACCGCATTCTGTTTGTC
>JANBOT010000302.1:0-10203 GCA_027575385.1 Coemansia sp. RSA 2399 | reverse complement strand
CACCCGATTCGGTTCTATTCTGTGATTTCCATTCGTTCTTCGCCAACGCTCTCAACCGCATCGAACGCTCGCTACTTTCGCTGGACTACACACTCGAAACGCGCTTACTCTCCGTCGTCGGCGCTCTAATCCGTCCATATCTCTTTCTCATACACAACGCTCACCCGATTCGGTTCTATCCTGCAATTTCCGATTATTCTTCGCCAACACCCTCAACCGCATCAACCGCACCGAACGCTCGCTACTTTCACTGGACCACACACTCTAACCATTTTTACTTTCAATGATCAGCGCTCTAGTCTGGACAAAATAAAAAAATAGCAAATGGATGGCATGCGACCATAATGCCTGCCCTTTTCCTCCATATCAACCTGGCACTGGTTCGCCGAGAGAGCTTAACGCGCCAAGTATCCGCACAAACACACATAGCCATCATATTGAATTGTCATCTAGTTCCATCATATTTTACCATTCAGGGGAGTGAAATGCCCACTGGCCGCGCAATTTTCGCATTTGCCGGTGCTCTAGCTGTGTTTGGATCTGGATACTTGCTGATGGGAGGACGAAGGAAACCAAAGTATTGCGTATTTTGCAACCCGTTGGATTTGGAGCGGATAGTTTTCGAGAATGAGAGTTTCATTGCCTTCCACGACATAAAGCCAGATGCCGAACTTCACCTGCTGGTTGTTCCACGTGAGCACTTTGGAACGGTCAAGGAACTAGCGGCCGACGACCAGAAAATGATCGTACAGATGCTTGAAATCGGACAGATGCTGCTCGCAGAGAACGGCTTTTCTGAAGGCAATGCACGCTTTGGCTTTCATAGACCGCCGTTCAACAGCATTCACCACCTGCACATGCACTGTCTCGGACTGCCATTCAAGCGAAGGTACGCTGAACTCATGTTTCCAGAAAAGGGCGGTCCAGGCTTCATCCCCGCGAAGCGTCTGATCGAAAAGCTGTCCGCACCCGCATAGTAACGCTTTTTTATCTACTGCACACATGACACGTGATTATGATTACGGACCTGTCGAAGATTACTAGTAGCGATGACGCGGCCAAATCTCAATGGCCTTTGCGCTCAAAGAATGAAAGCAACTTGAGTTTTCTTTTCGAAACTCACGATTCTTCCTTTTTGTAAAAAAAAAAAAAAGGAACATTTTCGCTGTCCGAGTAGCTTGTCCTTTCTCTTCTCCACTTTTCTGAACATTCTAGTCTCACAAGTATTTGTTTCGCTTTCCCCCCCTACATTTTGCAATCCAGACTTTTCTCGTTTAGTGGTTTTTTTACAAGTGCGTTGACAACAAAGCCAGAGTTCTATCCTTCTTTCGTCTCGACCATGTCTAGCGACGACAAGCCAATCCTTCAGTAAGTACACAAGCTGATAGTAGTCTTTCTTTGTAAATTTCGTTTCAGATTGCGTGTTGACTTTGCTGTTTGATACTAAGCACTTGTCCTGTTTTCTATTTGCCATCTGCTAGAAACGATCAGAGCATCGACATCAACGCCAAGCCTGTCGACCCTGAGCATGACTTGGCTACAGCCATTCTGCGCAAGAAGGCAGCCCCAAACAAGCTCATTATCGACGACGCGACGACGGATGATGCGTCTGTAACGGTAATCTCGCAAAACACTATGGACAAGCTCGGCCTTTTCCGCGGCGACATCATTCTTGTCAAGGGCAAAAAGCGCAAAGACACAGTGCTCATTGTTCTTCCTTCTGAGGACTGCGAAGACAACAAGATCCAGCTCCACCGCGTTGCGCGCAACAACATCCGGACCCGCCTTGGAGACATTGTGTCCATCCACCCTCTGCCCAATATTGGCAACGGTAATCGCATCCACGTACTGCCAATCGATGACACAATCGAAGGAATCACTGGCGATCTGTTTGAGGTATATCTGAAGCCCTACTTCCTCAACAGCTATCGCCCCGTCAGGAGGGGTGACACCTTTGTGGTTCGCGCCGGAATGCGCGCAGTCGAGTTTAAGATCGTTGAAACCGATCCTGAAGAGTACTGCATTGTTTCCTCTGACACGGTTATCCATACCGAAGGCGAGCCCGTTAAGCGCGAGGACGAGGAGCAAGAAATTAACGCGGTAGGCTATGACGATATTGGCGGATGCCGTAAGCAGATGGCGCAGATTCGCGAGCTTATCGAGCTTCCTCTGCGCTATCCGCAGCTGTTCAAGTCGATTGGCATCAAGCCCCCTCGCGGAATCCTCATGTTCGGCCCTCCCGGTACAGGCAAGACCTTGATTGCGCGCGCAGTGGCCAACGAGACAGGCGCCTTCTTCTTCCTGATCAACGGTCCCGAGATCATGTCCAAGATGGCCGGTGAGTCAGAGTCCAACCTGCGCAAGGCCTTTGAGGAGGCCGAGAAGAACAGCCCGGCGATCATTTTCATTGACGAAATCGATTCGATTGCACCAAAGCGTGACAAGACAAATGGCGAGGTTGAGCGGCGTGTGGTGTCTCAACTGCTTACGCTTATGGACGGCATCAAGGCTCGCTCAAATGTGGTTGTGATGGCTGCCACAAACCGCCCCAACTCTATCGACCCCGCTCTTCGTCGCTTTGGGCGCTTCGACCGCGAGATTGACATTGGAATCCCCGACCCGATTGGCCGTCTAGAGATCCTGCGCATCCACACGAAGAACATGCGTCTTGCTGACGACGTTGATCTGGAGAGAATTGCGTCTGACACCCATGGGTTTGTTGGTGCCGATGTTGCAGCCTTGTGTTCTGAGGCAGCAATGCAGCAGATCCGTGGCAAGATGGATCTTATTGACCTAGAGGAAGATGTGATTGATGCTGCAGTGCTCGACTCGCTTGCCGTCACGATGGACGACTTTAGGTATGCGCTTGGTGTGTCGAATCCTTCGGCACTGCGCGAGACTGTCGTCGAGGTTCCTACCGTCAAATGGAGCGATATCGGTGGGCTCGAGGGTGTCAAGCGCGAGCTCCAAGAGACAGTGCAGTATCCTGTCGAGCATCCGGAAAAGTTCCTCAAGTTTGGCATGGCGCCATCAAAGGGTGTGCTGTTCTATGGCCCTCCTGGCTGCGGTAAGACGCTGCTTGCAAAGGCCATTGCAAACGAGTGCCAGGCCAACTTTATTTCGATCAAGGGCCCCGAGCTGCTGACAATGTGGTTCGGAGAGTCTGAAGCCAATGTGCGTGATGTCTTTGACAAGGCTCGCGCTGCAGCGCCATGTGTCATGTTCTTTGACGAGCTTGACTCCATTGCCAAGGCACGTGGAAACTCTGCTGGAGATGCTGGAGGCGCAGGCGACCGTGTGCTCAACCAGATTCTTACCGAGATGGACGGCATGAATGCCAAGAAGAATGTGTTTGTTATTGGTGCTACCAACCGGCCTGATCAGATCGATGGAGCGCTGCTGCGCCCTGGACGCCTTGACCAGCTTATTTACATTCCCCTTCCCGACGCGGAATCGCGCCTGTCGATTCTCAATGCCACGCTGCGCAAGTCGCCCGTTGCGCCCAGCGTCGATCTGAAGTTCATTTCCGAGAAGACGCACGGATTCTCTGGCGCTGACTTGACTGAGATCTGCCAGCGTGCGTGCAAGCTTGCCATTCGCGAGAATATCGAGGCGGATATCCGCCGCATGCGCGAGCGCGATGAGGCAGGCGGAGAGGACACGGCCATGCAAGACGACGAAGATGAGGTCGATCTGGTTCCCGAGATCACTGTCGCCCATTTCGAGGAGGCCATGCGCTTCGCACGCCGCTCGGTCTCGGACAACGATATCCGCCGCTACGAGATGTTTGCCCAGAACATGCAGCAGTCGCGTGGCTTTGGCGCGTTCAAGTTCCCTAAGGGCGGCATTGCCGATAGTGGCGCCGACCAGGCAGCAGCTCCAAGCGCAGCAGCACCAAATGCAGGTAACAATGCAGGCGCCGCACATAGTAGCCAGTTTGAGGAGGACGATGACACAGATCTCTACTCTTAAGTGTCGTATATTTCTATAGTTTTTCTGCCTTTGCTTCATTTTCTTGGATTCAGCAGCTACTTTTTTCTAAAAAAAATCATCTTTAAAACTGACACAGCATGCCGGATCTAGAACCAAGGTTCTGGACAATGGTCTCTTTGGCAGAGAAAACGAGCATGATAGTTTTTGCCCTTTCTTTGTCGTATTAACCATTTCACACATAAAACTAGACAGCATCTTTTTTTTTTTTTTGAACAGAAAGAGCAAAGATGATTGATCCAAGCGACGGAGATATTCTTGGCTGGCGCCCAGACGATATGGCCTACAAAGCAGACGCAAGCGACACATATCGATTCCTCATCTCGCTGCCACTATACGCAAAACGAGACATCTTTAGATCGATGTACGGGGTTCTTAGCAAATGCTCGCTTCTAGACGTGTTCCGACAGCCTAAGCAGGTCAAATGGGCAACGGGAATTATCAAGTTAGGAATGCAGCTACCGCTGGAGGATATTAGCCTAGCAACACAAGCGTTCAGCTTGTACACCGACGCATTATTCGCAATCAGCTCCCTCTATAACAAGGGCGACGATGACAATGGCGATGGCGACGGCGACGGCGACGGCGACGGCCTTTTTCATTCTAACCAAAACGACGATACGACCAATGAGGACCTTCTAGACATACTTCTCAAGCCATGCATCTTGTTTAATCCGAGAGTTTTCTTTGCCAACGAGCTGCCATCACGCGTCGTTACCGACCGTACCCGCAAGACGACCATTGAGACGCATGAATCGTGCTTTGCCCCGATGCAGCACAACATCAACAAGGGCCCCTGGAGTCCACACGACGAGCCGATGCAAATACGCGGGAATAGAAGCACAGATTCCCTGGATGGCACATCTGACGCGCTATCGGCGTCGTCGGGAGCTGTGGACAGGCAAGGCGTCGAAGCGGGCGACGATCAAGTGGCCATGCGCCAGCATGTAGAGCAGGCGTCAGTCGCTCTTTTCAGCAAAAAGTCGCTGGATGAGTCTCCACATGTGCTGCCCGGAAGCACCAGCCAAGGCGCCAACAGCATCTCCCACGCAGTCAAGCTTTGGGACAAGTACGTCGAGTTACTTCAAAAGGTCTTGCAAGTATACTCTACACTAGTGCGGGGGCTTAAGTCGCTCGTATCCTCCAAAACACTCGTCAATGCATTTGATTCCTTGATGGTTGTCGTTGACATGTTGCTGTCGCAAGGCGGAAAGAACCCGCGTCTGAAGCCTTGGGCTGAAAAGTATCGACTTGTGATCGGGCCTGAGCTCTGGAACAAAACCTGGGGGACAATGGGGGATCGTCTCGAGGAGTTTGTGGTCAAGCTTGTCTTTGACATTTGGGCGCGAGGAATGGCCTTGTCGGTAAAGGTGAGGGA
The DNA here is from genome assembly GCA_027575385.1 of Coemansia sp. RSA 2399. Taxonomy (NCBI): domain Eukaryota; kingdom Fungi; phylum Kickxellomycota; class Kickxellomycetes; order Kickxellales; family Kickxellaceae; genus Coemansia; species Coemansia sp. RSA 2399. The sequence continues at coordinate 4,835 of JANBOT010000302.1, read as the reverse complement.
CTCCCTGACGGACAAGATGGGATACTGGCTACACCGCGAAAGCTTCATGGCTGCATGGCTACAGGTCATTAACCAGGTCTCGCTTAAAGTGCTCCAACACCACTATCCATACGATGACATTGTCGCGACGGACCGAATCCATTTGCAGTTTGGAGACTTTAGCATGTCGGGAAAAATGTCACCAGAGAGTGCCATTGTCGTTTTGGAAAGGTATGCGAGAACAAGGATCGATTTTGACGCCATCAGCGACCACAGCTACGGCATATATGCGAAGCAAATATGTACAATTGTTAGGCGCGCACTCAATATCAAAAGGCTTGTATACATAAAGGGCACACCATTTGCCCAGCTACCGCCGACCGCAAACTACGTGCTGCATTACTTCAGGTACCCGCTTCTGGAAGTCTCGCTGCGCAAGTTTGTTCCATCGAGGGAAACAGCGAATGTCAGGAGAGACGTGTTTTCTCTAGTTTGTATGTTGCTTATTATGCCTAGCAATGCCGCTGACCCTATAAGCGACGCAAACAGAAACGACCTTATCCGTACAATCCGTCATGCCATAGTGGACGAGCAGCAAGTGCAAATAGTTTTGCCAAATGTAACCATGCTACTAAAAAACTCGCTCTACATGCGGCCGTTCATACCGCAGATGTTTGGCCTAATATGCAGGGTCCTTCCAGAAGTAGGTATTTTAGCGTTATCATATGCTTGTCTCTCCATACGACGTGCAATACTTTGGCTGGATATTCTGCTACTTCCTCGCTAAGCAGAGCCCCATTCGTTTTATATCTCATATAGTGCTACGATGTAACGATGGTCTTTGACAGACAACAGCTGCGCCGCCATGCCATTCAAGCGCTTTCAACGTTAATGAGCTTTATTAGCTACTACCATCGACTAGGACGATCTGAGCTACTTTGCTCGATGAGTGAGAGAATGCGACAGCGGCTTTCTGACATTTCCAAAAAAAGCAACAAGGAGACCAAGCTGTCATCACTAGCGAAAGAATCGATCTTGGAAACGGCCAAAAAGGTAAGCATTTGTTTTTTATTTTACTTCGAGCAGCAGCAACAACACATCTGCAAACAACACCAAATTGTAAAAACTAAACAAACAAGATCAGCTAAATACGCAGGCTATCAATGTAGGTTGAAAAATGCCCATTCGATGAGAGTGCTTTAACAGACAGCATGTTTACGAGCAACGTACAGGTTCAGTTCCAACTTCTTTTGTGTTCGGTGATTACGGAGAACGACGTTCAGAACCTGCAAACCCTCACCTGCGCACTCCTGACATTCCTACATCAATATTCCCGCTACAACTCGGGCTACCTATTGATCTTTGCCAAGCTTTATATCAGGCAACTACAACTATCAAATAGCTACGAAGCGAGCGACGTGTATATCTATGGCTTGACGCAACTATCGCTGGTAACGTGGAGCTGCAAGATGAAGCCCGAGAGTTCCAAGCAGATGGTTACTGGAATTTGCAACGCAATGCTCGACTGTGATAGGAACCTGGAGCAATACAGCCATTGGAACCCTTACCACCAAGCTTTTATAGCTTCAATTCACTGCCTTTGCGTGTGGATATCGTCGTCGGATTGGCGCTCGACAATGGATCAGGGCCTGATATCAAAGGTGATGTCGCTTCTTTCGCGATGCAACAGGTACATTCGATCGGCCTCTCCAATGTCAAACACGTCGGATATAGTGCTAGGGCGTAGAATCTGGCCCACATCATCGGAGGTCGACGAGGATATAGTTATCTACGGAGACCCTGGGCCGGAACCATCAAAGTCCCGCCTGCAAGGCAAACAACTAAAATGTATAACTACCGTGAGCACAGCCCATTTGTTTGGACATGGTCCAGATATCAAGCTTCCCAACAAGCAGAACAAAGGCAAGGACCAAAAGACGCACGCGCTCAGTAACTCTCTATACAAGGCGCTCTCGACACAGGTGTATGTTCTCTCCACTCTTTTGTTGCGTAGAATGGATAATGAGCAGCGCTATTCCTCGTTGACGCCGATTGATATGGTTCTAGCACGCATGGCTCTTTACCAAAACATGGTACCCAACACCAATTTGCTGTTGCGTGGCTGCAGCCCTGCCATTGCCGAGATGCTGGAAGGGTATATACCTGTAAGCGTAGAGTTTTTCTCTGCCTATAAACGGGCGATCTACTCCAAGATCAATCTCAAGCGCTTTCAAGACGGAAAGTGGTCCGATGTAGCTACTCTCACGACCGCACGATATCCCAGCGGATCCAAACAATGGGTGTCATTTCCGTCGATGCCAACTAACGCGACTGCCAAGCCTATATCTAACGATTCGCACACCGAAGGCCAGGCGGACACAAAGGTCGACCTGGTGATGGACAATGCAGCTGCCGATACCGCTGATAGAGGTAGGCAGGTAGCCAAAGACATTTCGCTGCCCTGGGTACGCATGTCAAGTGAAATATTGTACTGCAGCAAGCTGAGAACAGGGTTCTGTGTCAATGACCAAAAACTGGCTTGTACCAAACCCATCAGACCGTTGATTGACACAGAAAATGAGAGCCGGATAGAGGAGGTCATTGCTGAGGATTTCCTGCTCCAGCATTCTGTGCGCAACGAGCCAGAGATCGAATCCACACCGACGCATCCATCCGAACAACGGCCTAGGGGCAATTGCTTCTCTCGCGTCAACATGCAGTTCTTTGGCGTCGATGTGACGGCGATTGACATTTCGGCTGAAATGCTCGCTACAATAGACACGATGGATGAGCTTACACGTCCTTTCAGTGCGCAGCCTGTAGTTATTTACTTGCACTCGCCCAAATCCCTGTCCACAGACCGCCGGTACGCAAAGGGCCCGCTGTTGGGCGTAAGTCCCGAGTTTAAGCAGTTTCTGGAATCCATTGGCCAGTCTCACACCACACCCTTGACACGCTTGAAGAGGCATCCAGACGATCCTACGATTTTACGATATACGTTTGGTATAGACAGCTACGAGATTGGCTACAATCTTGCCCCTAACGTCAGCTCGCTTCTAAGCAACGTTCCTATGGGCAGCCGCAACAACAAAGTGTTTTACGAGAGCGTGCGGGAACGAGGCATCGCAATTGTTTGGTTTGACAGGCATCCGGGAAACCTGGACAGCGCTTTGACATGGGATTTCTTGGATAGCTGCGAGGAGGATACGAACGCCGATGAAGACTACAGCCGGGGAGCATCTAAAACAAATCTCTTTTCTCATCGTGGGATGGCGGAAAACGGAAAAGAACAGGGTTCGGCGTCGACCAGCCACGGGCTTTTCAAATCTAGATCTGCTCAAAGCGATGCAGCTGCTACGTATCTTCAAGGTTCATCGTCACAACACTCGAATCGGAGCAGTAAGTCAGGACATTTGAAAGACTCGCCACACTTTCATCGCTCGCGGGCACGCGAGCTTTTTGAGAAAGCAGTGCATTTTAAACACAAAAAGTCACCTGGAGTTTTTGAACGAGACTCAGCACTACGCACGACAAGCGAGCCGAGAGAATCTGGCAGGGAAGTAAACGGACTGCTTGGAGCACATACCGACAGTAAATTGGACCACCACGAGCAACAGCCCCTATCCATGCGTGGCGGTTCAATCGAAATCTCCGACACCGACAACATGTCTTTTGCTTCCGATGCAACGGATACATCGGAACAACATCATCCGGTTTCGCAAAAGGCCAGGCATGAGCACTTGGATCACGCCGAAGGTGACGGTAAACGTGACACGAGCGAACCGGCTAAAAGTACAGGCGGCGAACGCACAGCTCCAAAGATCCGGGTTGTAATTGCGATCGCACCTATTGAGAACACCAACGGAAAGCTGGTGAAGGCCACTATATCGGCAACTGGCGGCTCGGAAGAAATGAACAACAGGTTTGTGCAAATGACCGGTCCGTTAACATCAAGCACAGTGATAAACATAGATGATATTGCTCTTTTGCTTTCGGCCACAGTAATCGACGCGGCGGCAAACATTGCGTCACTATCGTGCGACGACTTTACAGCAGTCACCAAACGAATGGAGATGATAAAATATGTCATCACTAATTACTCGAGCACACCGGGAAGTATTACTGACCTGCACAAGTTTGTATTTCCTGCTGGAACGAGCGGGACCGCAAATGCATTCAAGATACCCCAGTCGGTTAAGAGAATGTCGACGGGCAAGAAAGGAATGGAGACAAGTATCGTTTAGCCACAACCGCTTGATTCTTCATCAACGCTACAGCTGTTGGCAATAATATCACTGAGGATGGAGGCGGGGAGAGAGGCTTTGTCGAAACGGAAGGTTGTGGTGAGAAAGGTTGTAGTGCAATCATTTATTTTGAAAAGGGCCTGCGCCATTTCAATAATCAGTGAACCCTTTGTTCCTTTTTGTTGACATTTTCAATTATCTTTTGGTGTTTACGTCCACAGCGATAATGGTGGATATCATAGATATATACCGCCAGTTTGCTCTCAGTCCCATCGGATGCTTTTCTTCAGCTCCACAACCGTTCCTGACACTACTATTTTTTCTCGCGATATAACATTTTAATTTATTCATACTTGCATCTTTGTCGAAATTTATGGCGGCGCGCTTTTCGATGGTTCCCTTCTCAAGAGTTACGGCTGGCCACACCCCAAGAGTGTGGAGTCGGCGAGACCGCGACTTTTCCTACTCGACTCTTGTCGGGACCGAGGAGTTTACGACAATCCAGACGTACTTTGCAGACGACGTTGGATATACATTCCAGGCTCTTTCGCCCTTTGAAGGCGAATACAAAAGCCAGCAGCAGGTAGGCGGGGTCGGTGCAACAACAATCAT
>JANBOT010000301.1:0-10215 GCA_027575385.1 Coemansia sp. RSA 2399 | reverse complement strand
ATCCAGCTTTGCCTTTATCTTTGTTTCTATCGACTGTTTTTATTTGTCCAATCGACATAGACATGGCGTTTTCGGCGCCATCATTAACCATCGGGTACCGCAAGATTGTTCTTGCAGTCTTAGCGTTACTGCTTGTGGTATCGATGCTTATTCTGGGCTCGGACCTAATGGATCTCGAGAGAGAACGGCCGCCGCCGCCACAGCATTTCTGGCCGCCGCACATACGAACGCCGTCGCTAAAGGTAATCATGCCTGTAAATAAAAACACAGACATACAGTTCTATCAAAACACATGGTTTGGAGACAACCTGTTTACAGTATGCGACTATCCGGGCACCGACTGCTCGATGGATTGCAACAAAGAATCGACGTGGGACACCCTGGACGACAAAACCCGGTGCTTCATGCGTCACGTCAAGCGCAAGGAGAGAGATACGCAGTTTTTCGTCAAGCTAGACGACGACGCACTTATTGACAAGCGCTACGTGCTGGGTCTGATGGAAAAGTACAAGCACTACGAGGAACCAGTGTATATCAGCGACTTTATCCTCAACCTCGACGACCGAAATCCTAGCATGAACGGCTCGTACTACGGCAACGGAAAGTTCTACATGTTCAACCGCAAGCTGGTGGACTGCATCGACACGGAAATTAGATATCGCTATCATAGAAACGAGGACGCGATGTTTGGCGCAATGGTGTTCAATGGCTGCGGCCCTGACGTGCTCAAGATCCCGGAAGACGACTCGAAGATCTGGCACAAAAGCTACGAAAACAAGAACAAGAAGATCGATCTGGCCGCCCTTCGAAACCACGAGCCATCAGCTTGATGATTTTTTTGATCTTGTTTCGTGGCTTAATACACTTTTTTTTAATCTCTCCCTGAATTATACACGTGTTATTCCTGTGTGGATTGTGAATCGTCTTGGCATTACGTGATGCCATAAACGATCTGCAAGCGGTGCATTTGGCAGGTATTTTGTTTTCTTTTTCATCTAGAGAAGTTGATTTACGACTTGCTTGGGTTTGATGTGTCAGCAACGGTCCGATTGGAAGCCCAAGTAACTTTTCGCACAAGAGATAAACAAAACAACATGTAAGCAAAGCAAAGCAAAACTCGATGCATGATTGTTTTGACCAATGTATTTTTTCTGATGAAAAATGCGCCAAAGCGCAAAAGGCCGAAAAAGACAGGAAAAACAACGAAAATATCAGAATTGACACGAATCCAAAAATAGATTGCATTTTTTTGCACTTTGCGCACTGCACCTGATTCGTTTCTTGTGTGACACTGTTAGATTTGCTGCATTTCTAGCTCATAAAAATGGAAACAAAGGAGGCGATTGCAATGAAATCGAATATTCGCTTTTTTTAAAAAAAAAAAAAACCCAAACGTTGCATACCCACGGATGCAAAACGAGCCAAACAAATGCATCGACAGGAACAAGGTCCTTCTGTTCCACACTCATTTCTCCCCAATCTTCCGCCCCTTCCTTATTTTCCTGCAACAAAAACACACAATGAATACCTGAAAGTATGACGGCATGCGTGCTGGTGCCAAATCTTTGCGCTTGCTTTGCGTCAATCATCAGAACTTTCCATGTCTATCCATTTCCATCTCCAGTTCTATTTAAAGACGGAAGGCGGGATCTTCTCTCATTTCTAGGTTTTTTTCTTCTTGCTCCCACTGTATGTTAATAATCTTGTCTTTTTTTTCTTTTTCCTTTTTTTTTCTTCTTCCTGGTTTTATCCTCTCCGTAGAACAAAACATTTTTTTTTCAGTAGCAGTAACAGCCAGAAGCGAACCCTTCTTCCCTCCCCCTGATTTAAATTACCCGAATAGTTGGCATTTACTGCTTCTTTGTCGCACCGTGACTTTGGAACCGAAAACATATTGTTTACACACATATAACAGCCTCACTAGCTACACAAAAGAAAGATGGCACCGCTATCGTTCTCCAGACCACGCGTCCAGCTGATACTTCTTGTCCTGGGCATCATAATAACCGGAACGATACTCACATCAACATCACACGGCTACTGGAGAGAATTCGACGGAAGACCGCCGCACCCACCGCACCCACCGCACTCGGAGAAAACACCCGAGCAAATTCTATTTGATCGACTGGCGATTATTTTCCCGATAAACAACAACACCGACATGCAATTCTACCGCAACACATGGATGCGCGACTACCTGTACCCGGTATGCGACTGGGAGGAGCCCGGGTGCAAGATAGTGTGCAACAGGACGTCGACGTACCGCTCGCTGGACCAAAAGACGTTCTGCTTTTCACGCGAATTGAAAAAGTACAGCGACAAGGAGTTTTTCATCAAGCTAGACGACGACTCGTTCGTTGACAAGGACTATGTGCACTACCTGATGCTGAACAGCACGCATTCGCGCAAGCCGGTGTATATCAGCGACCACACAAGGTTCGGGGATCGCAAGAACCCGGATACGCTCCACAGGGTGCTGTACGGAAACGGCAAGTTCTACATGTTCAACTTCCAGCTGGTGAAGTGCCTCAACACCGACTTTACGTACAACGGGCCTCGGAACGAGGACGCTGTGTTTGGCGGCATGGTTAATTCGGGGTGCGGAGAAAGTAACGTTGTGTATATCAAGGAGGACGACAACAAGATCTGGCACAAGAGGTACGAAAGCAAGAACAAGTACATTGATCTTGCGCACATTAAAAACCATTAGCTTTATTCATCCACACACACCCCTCCCATGTCAATATCAAATATACAGCTCCCTATTCCACACCTTCTCTCGTTTTTCAGTTATTTATCCAGTGCGTATGTATCCTCGTTGCTTTGCTCGTCCAGCAGCGCTTGCAACATGGCGATGGCCTTGTCCAACGGCGTGTGGTTGGAAAAGTTCCTGCGCGGAAGCACTTTGAGTGCATGCGTCGGGTCCATGGCCACGTCCAGAACATGGAAGCAGTTGGCGCCAGGGCTCAGACCGATCCGCAGCGAGTACTCGCTACCCACGTTGGCGTCAACATCGGCCTTGCGCTCGTAGACCTCGAAGATGATGTGCGTCAAGTAGTCGAGCTCGCCCATCTTGGCAAACGGCACCATGATGGGGATGTCGCACAGGAACACTAGGTTCAGCAGCGTGTATATGTGCGACTCCTTGGTAAAGTAGAAGCGCGTGCGCGCATGGTCTCCGCTCTGCGTGTCCTTGAGATCGCTGATCAGCTGGCGGAGAAGCGGTACCGACGCCTGTACTCCGATCCGCTTGCGCTGTACCGCGTCGGTCCCGTACTCACGCCAAGTGACAAAGTCGAACAGCAGCTTGGCGCTATAGTACAGCTCGCGCACCTCCTGCTGCGTGAACAGCGGATCTGGCGGGTACTCGGGCGGGGGCTCATTGTGCTCCGACGAGTCCAGCGATCCGCTATCTTCGGTCTCTGGCTCGGCTATCGGATTGTCCTGACTCGGGCTGCTGTCCAGCGCTGTAAGCATCGTGGTGCTTGGAAGTGTCATCGTGCTGGGGCGGCTTCGGAGCCATGGATCCGCTACGGGCTCAGTCTGGTGGAACTCTTTGTTCAGTGCAGGGAGTTCGCACGCTTGCTGTGTCGTTTCAGCTGGCTGATGTGTGGAACCTGGCGATATCTCGAGATAGTCGTCGTTCTCGTCGTCCGCCAGGTTGTCGTTGTACGGTGGCGGAGAAACAGCCACCGTTGGTATTGAGTATATCGTTGTTGTTGTTGTTGTTTCTGCGGGTTGTGCGTCATTCATGCATGCCAAGCACGGGGCGTCACTGTCAGCTAACTCCGCACTGAGTTTCTCTGGCGTCATAAAGATACGTTCTAGGAAGCGGCGGTTGTGCAGGGCATCGTATTTGAGCGAGTCGTAAAGGACGCCAACTTTGCCTGGATCGTAAGTCACTTGGGGTACGCCATCGGACCCTTCCTCGACGGACTGGAAATCGTTCAGGATCTTTTTCCATCTCTCGCGGAACAGCTCGGCAGTCTCGTTGCAGCACCACTTGGGCTGCATCCGATCCAGATCGGCCTTTGACAGCACGCGGAAGTTGGCTTCCATTCTTGCGATCAGCCTACACATAAGGTGGCACAGCTGTTTGAGGAAGGCGCGCGGGGTTGCGGCAGACTCGAACGGGTTCTGGGAATCGCCAATGATGCCCCTGTACGGGTTCTCTTTGAGGGGCCCGTCAAAGTTGAAGAAGCCGCGCAACTGGGACTTGGCAACTTCCATGTCGTCCTTGGCAACTGTGCTGTCGTCGAGCATCTCGGACCGCACCTCAACGAGTCCAGGCTGCTCCATGACGTGTGCCTCGGGCTCGTCCAGAAACGAGCCCCCGTATGAGGCCACAGTCGAGAGTACGCGCCGCTCGGCGCTGGAATAGATCTTGACGTCGTCCAGCAAATGCCTGTTCAGCAGCAACAGATCTTTGCGCATATTCTCGCCCAGATCCTGTGACTGCACACGCCCAGCATGCGTGCACTCGCCGCCCCACTTGAGCACAAACTGCACGGCAGCGTTGTTCTTCAGCGGCTTGATTTGCACCTTGGTGCCAGGCATCTCGATCTTGCGCGAGAGGACGTCGATAAGGTGGTCGAGGTTTTGCACAGTCGTCTGAAGCGACCTTTTCGGACACTCGTTGGCTGCTGTGACGCAGCCTGCCTTTGCGGACTTGAGGGCATCCAGTGTGCGCCGGAGCTGCGACTGCTTGCGGAAGATGACCTCAGATGTGCCGCCATCCAAGAGAAGCACGATCGGCGCGCAGCTCAGAACACACTTTACTTTCTGTTTGGGCGTGCGGTCTGCATGTCGGCATACGTCAAAGACGCCCTTGAGGATCCATCTGCTTTCGTACGTGATGCGGCCGACTGTTTCGGGATCGACAAACCGGGCAAACCATCGGTGTCTCAGGGCCTCTTGGAAGCGGTCGTCGAGAATGCGCGCAGCCTCTCTGTAATAGTCATCGTTGCCCTTGACAAACGACCAGCCGTTCACGTCCATCACCATTGAGCTGCCGTTGCTGCTTCGCAAGATGTCGAATCCGCAGACGCGCTGGCCAAAGGCGGCCGACACGCTTTGCGCAAACTGCCGCTCCCTGGGCGTCAGCTGTGTGACAAAGCGCATCTCCTTGCCCTCGCTGTTTCGGCGCACATGGCCATCCACCACAGGAGACTTTCGCGTCTCTGCGTGGGCATACTCTCTGCCCACAGTGTACACCTTGACGTCAACGGCATTGGAGACGTCGACGAACTCCTCGTATATGAACGAGCCGGCGGTGCGGATACTCGATGGGCCTGGGATGAACTCGCTCGATTTGTTTCCGACCTTACGGAACAGCTTGCGGACACCGCCGCCCTGCCACGACGCATAGTAGATGTAAATGTTGTGGTCCTCTGCATCGCATGGCTTCTCGACAAACGGCTTGCGGATTGTGCGGGTGCCTATTTGCAGGGTGTCCTCGTCGATGGCCTGGGCGCTAGACGCCGCGGGAAGCGAGCCCATGGTGAAGCCCATGCGCTGCTCGACGACTCTGCGCAACACCTTGTGTATGTGCGGCCCGCCGTCGCGGCTAACGACCAAATGGAACGGCGTTGGCACGCCAATGTGGTGAAGCATTTCCAAGACCACGCGCCGGTCGAGCAGCAGGAACTGGCGTACCAGCGAGTTGACCAGGAACGGTTTGCGCAACTGCGAGTACTCGAATGCCTTTTCCAACGGAAACCCACTGGAGAAGAACGAAATCAAAAAGTCACATAGCGGCCATGCTTCGATTGTCTCGTCGAGGATTGTTTTTTCACCGAAAAACAGCAGCTCGTATCGCCCCGTTGCTACAAGCCGGTTGAGGACGTTGGTCATGGGCTTGGATCGCGCTTTGCTGTCCATTGCGCATATCCCGATTATTGGTTTGCGTCCCTCGTACTGCGGCAGGTCGATGAAGTGGGGCGACGTCGCGAGCTGGTCGCTCATTGTCTGGATGCTTGTTGCGTCGGGCGTGCGGGGGTCTGGCATGTGTTGGTTTATGTTTATGCGAATAAGCGTATTTACTTTCTTTTTTTATTGAAGAGGAGCGAAAAATAGAAATGGGAAACAAGAAATCTGCATAAGCCCGACAACGGGGGGCAAGTTCTGACCCCCCACCATTGCTGGAAAAAACAAAAGTCCAGCCTTTTTTTTTTTTATCAAGACACAAGCTTTTGTGGGGGGGGGGTTTGGACGTCTATTTTTTTAAACGGGTTACGAATTTCCAGGTACTCCGGAAAACCGGTACTTTACCAATAACTGCTTTCTCTTTTCAGGATTCGGGAGAGCATTGTGTATTTTGTACAATAAATAAAAAGAAGCCTGCTAATTTTGTTATTCCCAAGATTTGTGGCCAGAGGAAAGGGACTGGACCTCACGGCTAACCATTTCGACGGGAGTCTGGTGCCACGGTGCGTTCGCGTCATCAGCGTCAAGCAGGTCTTGCAAGTACGAGTGCTGCTGTTTGTGCACCGATGGGAGGACGGGTTCATATACCGATTCCTGTTCATTCTTGGCGCACACGCTGGTAGTGGAGATGGCTCGCCGGGAAACGGAGCTGATCAGCAGCTGGCGGTGGCTGGCAATAGGTGCACGAAGCGCAAAGGATGAGCGAGAGAGAACGGAAGCAAACATTTTAAGATATTATATCTTGTGGGGGTTGTTGGAGAAAAGAAATTTTACAAATTTTTAGGGAAACCTTTTCTTGTGAAAGAGAGGGAAAGAAAACGGATGCCTTTTTATTTATACCAGCAAAAGTCCATCTTCCATTCCCGCTCGAGCCCCCTTTTCCACAAAATCGTGTGAAAAAAAAGAGGGGAGACGCAAAACTTGGCCGAAAATGGCCCATCGATTATCTGTTCCGGACATCTCCGGCCCAAGCGCAAGGCTAGCCTACTCATTGGTCGAATGGTCTCCATGGTACCCAATTTAGGCGATGCTACTGTGTTTTTTTTTTTATTCGCGCGGTGGACATTTTCAAATATCCCCCCAAGATTTGCTGTGAACGTGTGGACATCCCGAATGCTTCCTTCTGCCGGATTTTTTGCAGCCAACAGGCGCTCGTGGAAAGAAAAAAAAGCGTGGCATCCCGAATGTTTCCTTTCAATGACGTCCATTGTTCGTCTTTAGAAGGAAAAAAAAAGCAGTCCATTTTAAAACATGCAATCCGTGCATTCATTGCAATCACACGTTCAAAAAGTCGCAGTCACAGGCATTGAAGAGGACGGGATTTTTTTATTTTAGTCCAATCATCATGAGAAAAACAAAGCCTTTGATTGTGGCGTGCTGACGAGAGGAAGAAAAAAAAAGGAAACAAAACAGAACCATGTGGCCTCAGCTCTTGCTTCCTACTCCCTCCGACAAAATGCGGAAGTATTTGTAACCAACATAGAAAAAAAAAGAGATTCAGGAGGGGAAAGCTCAGGATATATTTTCTCTTTCTTCTCCGACACCCTGGGGGGAAAAAGCGGGCAAATATTTGACATTTTGGTCCCGCTTTGAGCCGCTTTGCAAGTGCTCTGCAGGAACGGCTGACAAACAAAACAAAATCAAGACACATGACCTCTCTAAGAAATACGATCACTTTGAAGCAAAACTGGTTTTTTTTATAAGTACGATGTTTATACACAAAAAGAGGAAAAAGAAAAAACCTTATGCTTAGTTGCGGAAAGCATCCTCGGGAGTCCAGCTCTGCGGCTCATGAAGGCCCTCTTGGACCTCGCGGCTGACGGTTTCGGCGCACCGCCTTTGCCAAGGCGCATTGGAATCGTCCTTGTTGAGCAGGTCGATCAAGTACCGCTGCTCGGCCAGGAGCTTTTGCAGCCGCTGCTCAGACGACATGCCGTCTCCCTGCGTGTACACTGATGTGTTGGTGTACATGCGCCTAAACATGATGGTGTTTTTGATTGCAGGCGTACTGCGAAGCGCAGCAGCTACCCGTGCTGTTGTGATGAACGCTCTGACCATATTTTTTTGGACAAACACGAAAAGAGGAAGTGTGGAAGGGGAGGGGGGATCTTTTTCTTGAAAAGGTTTTTAGACAAATGGAGAAGGTGAAAAATAATCTTGGTTCTTGGAATAAAAAAAAATGCAACGAACGAGAGAGGCTTGGATCCATTTTTTTCCCATCCCGCCGACTTTATATATTCGGCCTTTTCCTCCCCCCCAGTCTTAGTTTTTCCTTCTGCTAGATTTTTTTCCGGAGCATGTGCTCAGTGAAACAACAAATCGCAGACTTTAGTAGTCATCGGCAGCAACCCCGATTTATTTTATTTGATTTTCCAACCAATGCTGCGATTGCTGCTTCCGTCATCAAACAACTTCGTGCAGTCAAGCTCTGCGATGCAATTAATGCATCTTTTTATTTTCTCCCCTTTTCCGCTAAATCGATGTTTCCTGAAGTGCTGCATCCTGCCTTGCCATTGGTAGAAAATAACGACGGCCAGAGGGGGGCTTTAAACCCCCGCGGCCAAGCTGGCCTTTTCCTCTAAAAACAGGCCCCTTCCCTTTTCTTGACGAGTGAGTCAGAAATGCCTTCCGTTAGATGGCGCCCAAAAACTGTGCAATCCGTGCGCATGTGACTCAGATCTGCCCTTTTTTCTCACGACCCGGGTGACGTTTTCTGTTTTCCGATCTTTGCGCATTCTTTTTATTTGGCTCCCAGCTCTCTCTCTCTCTCTCTCCGCCAAGGGAGGAGAGAGGGGGTTAGAAAATATACACGTCAAGCGAACACAACAACAACAAAGAAAAGCGGATCATGCCGATTCTAGGATTTGCCGAATGGAGTGCGTGACCTTGAGGATGTTTTTGCGGTGCTTTGCGGACGCAGGCACGAGCGGAATATCGGACATTTTCGACCAGCGCTCAAAGTTTGACTGGGCACTGGCTCTGTCGGCCTTGTTTGCGACAACGAGCGTGGGTTTGGACGCGAGTCCCGGCTGGTACAGCTCGAGCTCAGCCTGCAGCTGCTGGAGATCGGCCCAGGGGCACGGGCGGCTGACGTCGACGATGTAGACGAGGATTTTACTGCGCTCGACGTGGCGCAGGAAGGCATGGCCAAGGCCGATGTTGCGGTGGGCGCCCGGAATGAGGCCCGGAATGTCGGCCACAGTCATCTGGAAGGAGTCGGCAAAGGGGACGGTGCCGATGTATGGGTTCAGGGTGGTGAACGGGTAAGGCGCGATCTTCGGGTGGGCGTTGGAGACGGCGCAAAGGAACGTTGATTTGCCGGCATTGGGCATACCGACCAGCCCGACATCAGCGATGGTCTTGAGCTCCAGATCCAGCGAACGCCGCTGACCCACAAGCCCGCGCAGCGCATAGTGCGGCTGTCGCTCGGTGGGCGAAATGAAGTGCGGGTTGCCAGCGCCGCCGACGCCGCCGCGCGCCACAAGCACGCGTTGCCCGTGGCTGACCAGATCGACGCTCAGGGCGCTCGGGCTCTCGAGCTCGCGCATGGCATCGCGGTACTCGGGCGGGATCCGCACTTGCGCAACGTCGTTGCGGTCCTCCCACCTTGGGTAGTGCACGAACAGCGAGTCCCAGCGAGAGCTTTCCTCGGCCGCGTGGATCTGTTTGTCCAGATCGTCCAGAAACGCAGAGCTGTCGTCTGCGGCACGCCGATGGGGCTCCACGGTTGGCAGCGATCCGCCGGTTGGAGCCGAGTACTCGCGCACCATGGTTCCCTTGGGCACCTTGACAACCACATCGGAGCCTCCTTGGCCGTGCATTGCCTTTCCCTTGCCGTTGACGCCCGGGCGTGCCCTGACCATGCGCTTGACGCAACTGAGGCTGGTTTCGTTCTCGTCTGCCACAAACCATACGTTGCCGCCGCTTCCGCCGTCGCCGCCATCGGGAGGGCCGTTGGGCACAAACGAGTCGCGGAAGAAGCTTACGCATCCGCTGCCGCCGTGGCCGCCAACCGCGGTGCATCGCATGCGGTCGACAAAGTTGCGCCCAGCCTTGCTGTTCCTTTGCACAATGTCTTGCTTCTGCAGCACAGCCGCCGGATCACCTGTCCCCTGAGCCTCGTCTGCGTGCATGCTCCCGGCCGCTTGATCGGAAAGATACCGCCGCCGTCGGGCATGTGCTGTCAGCCGGTGCATCGTGCCTGCTGCTGCCTGGCGCCGCCGATATACAAGAGATAGCATGATCGATTGATTTCGAACAAGTGTATAAATAATTAATGAGGAAAGAGGG
>JANBOT010000300.1:0-10240 GCA_027575385.1 Coemansia sp. RSA 2399 | reverse complement strand
GCTCGGTTTATATTGCCATCCATTTCCCAGTCTTTGGTCGGCTCTATCGGGAATAAGGAAAATACGTTTTTCTCTTTCTGCGTCTTCATCCGTTGACTGCTACCCAGTCAACCTAATAAAAAAAGGCTACGTTTGATAATGGCTGGGAAAAGTTCATCCCCCCCATGCTCAAAGTGCATTTTCTCCTTGTATCAGGCATTTTTGCTTTTTCTTTTTATTGGCGGTGGGGGTTGTGCTATACAGGGAGGGCTGATTTCCCTTCAATGTGTATATTTAGCTCTCTTAGCACGAGGAATGCCTAATGGATTGTAGAAAGAATGGAAAGAATAGCTCCGCTCTATGTACGCATAGTCGGATACCATGCCTTGCTTCTTCAATCGTCGTCATCGTCTTTGTGTTGCAAAAAAATGGCCCCCCCCTTCACCATACACAGCTCCACCATGATGATGCAGTTAATTGTGGAAAAAAAAACCACACACCTGATGCAGATTCTAGCACTGTAGTCGCCAGAAAAAGAGCGACAGTCAAAGCGTTATTGTCGTATATGTGAGCACGGGTCTCCTTCTCAAGTCGAGCACTCAAACCATATCAAGAAAACCAGAGCGTTGGGGGGGGGACACGTTATCCACCGAACATTTCGAACATTTCATCCTTCCCCAATTTCCGCTGATGTTTTGCACGGGATAGAAAAAAAAGCGGCATCTATTAAAAAAAGCACTTCCAGTCTACCGGAACGAATGCTGGTTATGCTCCAGTCAAGCGGTGCCCAAAACCCAGCATGCAATATGAAAATGTTGGCTATTTTATTTACCCAACTGCGCAGCACCAATAGATGTATTCCTGTCAGAACACGTTGGCTATTCCGCATATACGGAAATTTCCTTCGATAACTGGATACGCTCCCCCTTCATCTAGCATCTATGTATAGGTCGTGTCCATATTAAAAAAAAGCCACCTGGCGATCTAACCCGTTGATACCCGTGTACTGTAGAGCTGGCTATTTCAAAGAAGAAAAGTGTGCAACCTGAATATCGATTACGCAAATTATCAAGCTCCCCCCGGCTGATACAGCTCATGTCATAAGAAAAAATGATCTAGCAAATTTCAAGGATGGCAAAGTCAAAGATTAGACTAGAGTTGAAACCAAAAGATGCCAAAGGGCCTGCATTGCCAAAAAAAAAAGGAGGAAAGCAGAAAGAAAAAGATCTCAAGATTCTCAGGCATCAGCATTGCCAGTTTCTTCCTCGTCATCGCTAGCATAGTCCAACTCGCGCGTAGCGTCAGCCAGCTTGCCCAGCACGCGGCGATGGTAGTCCAATACGGTTTTCCCCCTATCGGACTCCGATCCGCCAACATTAGCCACATAGCTATCCAGCCCATCGTTGCTTCCAGCAAACCCGCTAGCCGGCACACGCGCCAGACGCAACGAATAGAGCACGCAGCGCTCGGCAGCCAATTTAACGGTAATGTTGCGGTCGCGCACACGAGCCATGGCTGCTTGCACAACGGCGTCGCGAACGGGCTCAATGACATCATGGAACCTGTGCTTGGCCAGGGTTTTGAGTGCGGAAAGCGCGCTCTGTTGTACGTCGCTGTCAAAGGCTTCTTGTTGCCCCGCGGACGATACCGCACGGACAAGCGCCTGGCACAGTTGCACAGAAATAGGCGAGTCGCCAGGCAAAATGGCGTTAAGAAGCGCGTTCTTGGCAACGCCCGTGGCCTGCAGCGCCGCTTGCGCCTGCCCGATGTCTCCACCAGGCGTCAGCGCGCCATCGACGCTGTCGCCCACCCTTTGCTGCAACATGGGCGAATTGGACACAAGCGCTGGCGCTTGAGCGAGAACGGCAGCAAGGAACGCAAGCTTCACCGCTTGCACCGACCCCGAGTCGTTTGTATCGGCGAGCGCATGCTGCACAACCAGCTTGACAGCCGCATCGTCGGGAAGAATGGAGCACAGACCGCCAAAGGCCTTGCTACGCAGCGAGCGCCAGCGATAGTCGGCGTTTGTTCCACCAGCCGAACCGAGCGCCGCAAACTCGCTACGCCCAAGAACCATGGCCTCTAGAGCCTGCATGCTTGGCGCAGAAAGATCCTTAGCGCCGGGCGCCTGGAAAACGGCGCACGTGGCCTTCATCATAGCAATGCGCATGCCCGCGTCGTCGATCGCCTGGCGCATGCCGCCGGTCAGCTCGGCAACCAGCGGATCGAGCCGCGCTTGCAGCGGGATCAGCGCAGTCAGCGCAGCCGCCGCACGCTGGCGCACAAGATCGTCCTGCTCGGACAGTGCGCGCACAAAGGTGCGTTGCAGCTGCGGCAAGAACGGCCGCATCAGCGCCGGTACTTGCGTCAGCAGGAGCCCCAGCGTCGACAGGATGGCGGCCTTGACGTTCGGCGGGTTGCGGTCGCCGACGATGCGGATCAGCGGACCGGTAATACCGGTGGCGAACAAGCGCAGCGCCGCCGGGGCTGTGAACTGAACCAGCCGCGCCATACCGCGCACAGAACGCTCCTTAGTGTCGGGCGTGCCGGTAAGTAGGCCCTGCGAGTAGATCGGCAGCAGGGGTCCGATTCCCTTGGGCAGGTCAAACCCGGGCAGCGTCGTCTGATCGTGCGGGAGCCCATCGGTCGCATGCTGCACGGCGCGGCTGACTGGGCCCACATAGCCGTCGTAGTCCTCCTTCGGGACCGTCCGGCACAGCGCATCAAGCGCAGCCCAGGCGGCGCGCACCGCATGCGGCGACGGCGCTGCTAGCAGATCAATCAGGATACGTAGCCAGTCAGCCACGTGCGCGCCAAGCACAGAGCGGCCACGGCCGGCCGAGTTGGGTCCAAACGCCTTGCAAAGCGC
Organism: Coemansia sp. RSA 2399; assembly: GCA_027575385.1. NCBI lineage: Eukaryota > Fungi > Kickxellomycota > Kickxellomycetes > Kickxellales > Kickxellaceae > Coemansia > Coemansia sp. RSA 2399. The sequence continues at coordinate 7,392 of JANBOT010000300.1, read as the reverse complement.
CTCCATGGCAAAGCACGCCTCGGCCACGCGCGACGCATCCGTTGCCGACTCCGCCAGATCGACGCCCTCGCCAACCTTGACCATCTCGTGGAACTTGAGCATCAGCATCTCCAGCGTCGCCTCGTCATGCGCCGCCGACGCAACTACAACGCGCACAGTCTCTCGCAGCGCGTCCCCGGCCTCGCTGTCGCCCGCCGCATGGTGCACGGGAAGCGACTCGAAGATAGCCGACAGGATGTGCGGCAGCCGCCTGCTCAGCGCGCCGCCGCCAGACACTTGGATCAGCGATGCCAGCGCGCGCGCGTTGAAGGCGCTGACGGGATGCGCGGTCAGCGTAGGAATCAGCACAGGGAACACAGCGTTAGCGCGAACCGCCATCAGCTCGCGAAGCGCCTCAAGCGCATGGCTGGCGTCAATGCCAGCAAGCTCCCCGTCATTATCATCTTCTCCGCCCCGCTGCGTCAGAGCGCTGAGCAGCGGAGGCACTACGGCATCGACGGCGCGCGGCCCAACGCTCTGCTGCAGCGCATTGAACGCCGCCGCCGCTGCCTCACGCACAGTCGCGCTCTCGTCGCACAGCCCGCGCCGCACCAGCGGCACCATTGCGTCAGCGTAGTCGTCGACATACGCCCTGCCAGTCGAGTGCAAGATCTCAGCCAGGCCGACAAACACGCCGTGGCGCACGCTAGCGTTGCTGTCGCCTGGATGCTGCGCAGTGAGCGCCTTCTTCAGAATAGGCACTACGCGCGACATAACCGCCTCGCCCAGCTTGTGCACCAGGTCGCCCAGCGTGCGGGCTGCCGCTGTGCGCTGGTCGTAATCGGCGGACCCCAGTCCCACAAGAACAATCTCCATGACGCTTGACAGGCACTCGCGCACTGTGCGCGGCGTGTTGTGTACTATGCTCTTCCACACAGTAAACGACGCCTGCCGCACCATCGCCGATACGTCGTTGCGAGCAACATACAGCGCCGCAAGCACCGCCTGGCACCGATCCACGCCGAGTTTCTCATTCAGAACCTCACGCAGGTTGCTACTGATTGCCGCCTCCTCCTCAGCGTCGGCGTCGCCAGCTTCCTCCTCGTCGTTGGAATCGTCGTCTCCGCCATCGTCTGAGCCGCCTTGCGCCGCAAAGAACAGCTCGCGCGCTGCCTCGCGGTCGCGCTCTGCCTGCTTGCCCGTAATGCCCGCCACACGGTACAGGAACTCGCCCAGCAGCTCGATCGACGACATGCGAATGCGCCACAGCACATTAGCCAGCGCCGCAAGCAGCTCCGGCAGAATGACATCAGTGGCCGCAAGCGAGTACGACACCACCAGGATCCGCCCCGCACGCAGCGCAGCGCCCCGCACCTGCTCGTTCTCGTCAGCCAAGCCAGTCACTATGGGCGTAATGACCTGCGGCAAGAAGCGCTGGAACTCGTCGCCAAACGTCGTTGGCAAGTAGATCAGAAGCGTCATGAAGCCCTCGCGCACTGCAACGCGCGCCGCCGTGCTGTTGCAGTTGGCCACAACCTCGGGAAGTAGACCCTCCAGTCGCGCTACACCCACGCCCGCCAGAACCTCCGACAGGCCCTGCGCCGCGCCTGCGCGGTCAACGCCTGACGCATCGTCGCCCTTCAGTACCTTGATCAGGTCCGCCACAAGGCTCGGGAACTGCTCCTCGCCCAGCCGCTGCACTAACGACCCGAGTGCCTTGGCTGCCGTTGCGCGCGCCTCGGGCACCGGATCCACCAGCACACTGCGCACCAGCGGCACCAGAGACCCCAGGTACGGCGCCAGGTCCTTTGGATCCGTCAGCGTCGCCATCGATCCCATGATCTGCGCCGCATTGCGCTTAGTCGACGCATTGCGCTCGCGCATCCCGCGCTCCAGCACAGGAACCACCAGCGCCAGCGACGGCGCATCGACGTAGTGCACAAACGCGGTGTGCAGAAGCGTACGCAGCGCCGCGTCAGTGCTGCCTGCCGGGTCGTCCAGCGCCGCCAAAATCGATGGCACAATGGCCTGGATCTCCGGGTTGTGGATGACGTCGCCGAAGCGCAGCAGCGCCTGGCGCGCAGCCGCCGATACTTGGCCATGCGTGTCAGTCAGCGCCTCAACGATGCTAGGCACCACGCGCGGCAGCGAGATCGACAGCTGCTTGGGCGCACAGAACGCCATAGCGCCCAGCATCTCCACGCTGCCCTTCTTTGTGCGCCACTGGTCGCTAGCCAGCCCCGCCAGCGCCGACGGAAGCACAAGCTTCACGCCATGTCCGCTGATGCTGCCCATAATGGCGCGCGCCGTATCTAGCGCAGCATCGCGCACACCAGTGTTGCCGTCGCCGAACAGCGCAAGCAGCTGCGGGATGAATTGGATCACGTACGGCTCAAACAACCGCCCAACCGTCGTCGCCAGCGTCTCGTACGCAAACAGCGCGCCCTGTCGCTGCTGCGCCTGGGACGCTTGCTTACCGTCGCTTGCCGCGCGCAGTTGGTCTATCACCCCGAACTTCTTCAGCGCCGCAAGCCCGCGCCCGCGCACAAGCCCTGCCAGCCCGTACGCGCCGCCGCGGCGGTCCGAGTACTTGCTGCCATTGAGCGTGTTAGCCATGACCGCGCTCATCAGCTCCGCGAACTTGGCCTCGTCGATGCGCTTAGCCAGCGGCGGCAAGCACTCGCTGACAGCGCTCTGCACAGCCTCCGATGGCGTCGACAGCGTTGCCACAAGCCGGTCAACGGCATCGGCGATGCGTGCATCATTGTCGCGACTTCCATCGGGCAAATGCTGCGCCAGACGCCCAAGAAGAACCACTACACCCTCGCGGATGAGGTCGTACGATGCAGTGCCGCGGTCCTTCTCCGCCAAGAAGCGCTCGAGGATTGGCATCAGCTGCGCAGACCATTTAGCGCCGTGCACTGCCACCGCTTGCGCCCCAGCCGCCAGCATGTGCGTACGCACAGACTCTGCGCGCTCGCCTAGCACGCCGTCCCCGACGAGGAACTGGATCAGCGATTTGGCTTGCTCCGCTGTCACCAGCTCCGGCGCCAAGTGGCACAGAGCATCGGCAACAGCCACCCGCGGCTCCGCCACATCCTTGCGGTTCTGAGTGCCCGCCACCACAATGCCATACGAATCGTATTCGGGCTCCAGCGACGTGTGCCATGTGCGGTACGCAGCCATCAGCTCCTCGAGTGTCAGCCCCACCATGTCTTGCACGTCGTCAAGGCTCAGTTCGGCATCAGCTTGCTCGGCTTGCTCTCGGGCCTCGCGGATCGCAAGCGCAATGGAGCGCGCCGCACAGCTCCTGATCTCGCCAGCTGCGCTGCCTAGAAGTGGCACAATGTCAGCGATCAGGCCCGGCAGCGTCTCCATGCCGTTGTCCTCCCACAGCGCCTGCGCAAGCACTGCGTTCTGCTCGAGCGCCACGTCCTCGGATCCCTTGCCGCCCACATTGACCCACAGCTTGGCCGAGTAGTCCAGTTCCGTCAGATCCGCAAAGTCGAGCGCCTGGAGGCACGCACCGCGCACCGCGCTGTCGGGTTGCGCAAGGCCGTCCAACAATGCATCGCGCTCAAGCGGTGTGTCAGTGCCCTCCATCTCCTCAGCCATTTTGGCCATGCTGTCGCGGCAGAGCGCTAGCAAGACGGGCTGTGTGGCCATAACCAGGACCATCAGCTCCAGCATCTCCTTGCGCGGCATCGCCTCGACGTTGCCAAAGTGCGCGTGGAACGACAGGATCGCCACAACCATCGACAGCTGCTCTGACGCGTTGTCCATTTGCGCGTACTCGTCGTGCTCCTCGACGCCGCCCTTGACCTTTTGGCCCCACCCGCCGGACTCGGCCGTAGCTTGCATGAACGGCAACAAGAAGTTGAAGCCTGCTGGCGGCAGCGGCGACGCCTCGCAGTTGATGCGCAACCGGTAGTACACGCGGGACGCCAGGCTTTCCATAGACTCTTGCATCCAGTTCTCGGGGACGACTCCCTCGAACCCGCGCGCCCGCAAAAGCCCCATAGTCACAGGCATCCGCATGTCGCTGTCCAGCCCGTCGGCCACCCTTGCCATTGCAACCAGTGTGTCGACGATCTCGAGCCCAGCAAGCGTGCGGCTAACATTGGCACCGCTTCTGATGATTGCGCGCTCCACGACGATGCGCACCAACACAAGCATGCTGGCGCTGGCGACGCTAGCGCTCCCGTCAACCACAGCGCGAACAATCGCCAGCCCGCGACACAGCCTGTCGTGGACGCAGGTCACATGGTTCCGCATCCCAGCTTCCTTCACAAACTGCTTGTCCACCAGCTCCTGCTCCTCCTTGTTCAGCTTGTGCGCAATGTTCTTCTTGCGCGCAATCTCCTCCTGCAGCTTCTCGGCCCAGAGCTCGTCCTTGGTCTTGGATGAACGTGCTGTTCCCTGTGTGCGCTTCTTGGCCTCGATCGGATCAAAGCACAGTTGGTCGGTGGGCGCCATCCACACAGTGATCTCGTCGCTGGTGATCGATGCAATCTCCACTGGGTCGATGTCGCTGTGCGCGTACTCGAGGAGCCGCAGCGCTACGCTCTCGTCACCGATGAAGACGAGATCCTTGATCAAGTTCAGTGCCGCTTGGGCCTCATCCTCATCCTTTGCCGCTGCTGTGTCGCTACCCAACGCTTGGATTACGCACTGCTTCAGCGCCGCAAGGTTCTCGTGGCACAGCTCCCCGGGATCAACGGCTGCGCGCTGGATCAGTGCAATCCACAGGCTGCTCTTCCCGCACTCGCGCAACACGGCCGGATGGTGCACGGCCAGCGCCATCGACACAAGTGTGTGTGCCTTTGTCTCTGAGTCCGCACCATCCTTTGAAGTGACACCTGCAACCGCAGCGCTGAGAATCGCAGACCACTTGTACAGCTGTGCACTGCTGGTTCCTTTCAGCGACGCCGTCATCTCTGCAAACACTGGACGCTCGATTAGATTCCACAGCCTTGTTGGGTTGGTTCGGCTCATCTCGGCTATGACGTCGGTGGCCGCGCGGACAATCTGTCTGCTTGGCTCGGGCGAATGGCACGCAACCCATAGCAGAAGGCTCGCCAGTCGCGGGTCGTTGCAGCCCTTGGCAAAAAGCATGCTTGCGCTCCGCAGCACCCATGTGCTCTCCCGCAGCCCAGCGCACTTGTGGAACACCTTGTCCCACAGGACAAGCGACTTTTCCGTCCCCACAACTGCGTCAATGAGCTTTCCGCTGTTGCTGTTGGCTGCTGTGCAGCGCAAGGCAAGTGCAAACCCGACGTGGGCTTCCAGTGTTCCACCGCCTACTGTCAGAGGGCTTGCCGTAGCCCGTTCAGCCGTCTTTGTCAGCAGATCAACAAGCGGGTGCACGTATTCAGTCACCCACGGGCGTTTGACACCGCTGTTGTCCTCCAACGAAGCCAAGAGGTCCCACAACGGCTCGCCCACTGCGTCTGCAGCCCACCCGCGTCTAAGTACAACCGAGCGCTCGGGAAGCGTCAACCCCTTCTTGGCTGCCTCTGAAAAATCCCTGAGTGCCTCCTCGCACTCCTTGTTGCCGTCGTTGGTCGCTAGATGCTTGATGATAACCCCCACGTGCTTGCCAATTGCCGAGAAGAGCGCATGCACAGGTGCCTCTTGTGTCTCCTTTGCTGTCATCTTTAGCAGCGCCGCCAGGGTCACCACGGACGACGCCCATCCGCCGCTGGGTTTGCCAAGCAGCTCGTAGAACGACGTGCGGTGCTCAGGCTGAGAGTAGCCGCCGCGCACAAGGGACCCAGTTGCTATTTCCGCGGCACTTTTCTCCGACTCGTTGGTTTTTGGAACATTGGCAAGGTACGCAAACAGATCGGCCGCATACTGGCGCACGTTGGCGTTCGAGCTCTTCAACAAGCTGGACGCCAGCGGCTCGGCAAACACGTCAATGTAAAGACCAGTCATATCGAATCGCTCCTTGTCCAGCGCCTGGAGCAGCCATAGGCACGTTGGCAGCGCAGCTTCGGGAGAGCGGATTAGCATCTTCGAAATCGACGGGCCGAACAGTGCCTCGAACTCGTCGCCCACACACAGTTGAAGGAAGTCGCGCATATCCGAGACGCTCGAGTAGGACACTGGGATCTTTGAGCCGAGCAGCATGTGGTCAATGTAGCCGACAATGGCGTCCTTGAATGGCGCAATCTGCTTCATTGCGCCGTCCTTGTCGTGAATACGCGCTGCAGTGCTTACCACGTTGCCAAGGAGAACCGCGACCTCGGGACTCGTACTCTCGGCAGCCAAGACAGTCAGCATGGGCTCGATCATGTGTGGATGCTTGCGGATCGTGCGCCAGACGTCGCGATGCGCGCTACCGGCGATCGAAGCGGCTTTGGAACTGCTCCGTACATTTGGCGATGGCAGCGCAACTCCCCATAGAAGCCTTGCAGCCATCAGAACCAGCTTCTTCCATGCGGCATCGCCCGCCATCGGCTGGGAAGCAGCCACGGTTAGAGCCAGATCAACCCACGAGAGCAGCGAGTACCTGTAGGCCACCGTCGTTGCGATTGCATCCGGGTGGGCAATCTTCTTGGGCTGCGCGCTCTCCACCACAGGCTCCAAGACAGCGGCGATGGCCTTGACAAAGACATCTGGCTTCTTTGCACTAAGCTCTCTTAGCGTGTCCAGCACTACGTGTCTGGATGCTTTGTCCTGGTATAGGCCAACCGTACTTTTCAAAACTACGAGAACCACAAGTAGCTCCTTGTCTTCCATTGGATTCTCCTTAATCGCTGGTATAACCCTGTTTCTAAACAGTTCGCTTCGGGCCTTAACGCTCGACGTCAATAATTCTGTCGATAACGCTTGCGCAAACGCCTTCCATGAAAAACAGGCGTCGAGATCGCTCATTGTAAGAGATAGAACGAATGCTTCAGTCAATAAAAAAATAACTAGAGGCTACGAATTGATAAATGAAATGAATTTTTAGGAGCCGAACAAGAAATGAAACCGCCCCCCTTTTCGAAAAGAAACTTTTGCGAAAGAGCTGCGGCACTGTGCGATTTTATCATGGAGCAAAAAAACAAAAAAAGGTTGAAAGTCAAATTTCATGGAGAATCCGGGCATCGATCCCGGGACCTCATGCATGCAAAGCACGCGCGCTACCATCTGCGCTAATTCCCCACCTTGAAAAATTACATATCTAATACCATACAATCGAGATTGGCGTTTTTTTTAAATAGAAAAATTTGGTGCAACAGTAGAGTTGCATGGTGGATCGATTCGTTGGTCCGACGTGTGGCGTTGGAGCGTGGTGCTTTCCAGCACAGGTCCCGGGTTCGAGATCTACTCTAGGCACCGTTGGGAAGTGATGACGACTTGGCTCTGATCGAAGAGCATCGTGCCAGCCAGCCTAATGGAGGCAAGCGGCGCAGGTTCGGTACC